>JAECUM010003194.1:0-169647 GCA_016617855.1 Megalonaias nervosa | reverse complement strand
TATATATATATATATATATATATATATATATAAGTGTTGGTATAAAGCTATTATATGTACTACTGGTATATCAAATTGTGATCCGCCCAAGGCGCAATAATACGCATTTACGAACATTCTTGCAACTATGTGCTGTTGATTTAATGATCAATTTCCACTTATTAATCATTAGTGACGTATAAAAATAATGAGTTAAAAGTATTAATATTCCCCGTTTTCTAAATGAATTTAATATGTTACACAAATTACACAAATTCCTTTCTGATTTCCATCCCCCTCCCCTCTTATGCATAAAGGACAACATACGCAGAAATCTGGAGTGAGTGAGAAAAAGAAATTGGACTGGATGAAAACCTTGAAACTGAATTTACACCGAGTAACCTACAAAAATATGGTTCGTCGTAACGGTATGCGTACACTCTCATTGGGATTTATATACAGTGTTTCTATAATAGATGATGCAAAGTTGCAATAGCGTGTCGACAATATAGGGTAAATTTCTTGGTTACAAGGCAAACACACTGTAATGTATTTCGTGCTTTAGTGTTGGTGTGATAGTTTCTTAAAACTATTGCAATGTTCTAAAATCGATTATTGTTAATTAAATATGAAAATGTCCAAAGGCAGCCCCCCCTCTCTCTCTCTCTCTCTCTCTCTCTCTCTCTCTCTCTCACTCTCTCCCATTGAAGCAAGATAGGGGCGAAAATCCATGAAAAGAAGAGTGCAGAAGATTTTCGCTTGTGTCATACTACGATGTCTCTGGACCTATGAATAGCCAAAAACTAACAGAATTACATTTTTTAGCGGACACACTCTGCGGGGATGTGACGAGTTCATTAACCAGGTCAATACACAATTGCCTGTAGTCAATCTTAACACAGTTCAAAGGGTAGATATGTGTATTTATTTGTGATATAAATAAAATATATGTATAATATGCACGTTGTATCAATGATACACCACTCGTATAAATTTTCATTAAAAGGTAACTCGGCAAGCCTCGTTTCCTTTTAATGAAACATTTATACATCTCGAAGTATATAATTGATACAGCGTACCTACTATATATATATATATATATATATATATATATATATATATATATATATATATATATATATATATATAGTTACGAGTCTACAATCTTAAAATAAGTAACAGAAAAGAGTGAAAGACAGCAAGTTTGTAAAGTTGAACAAATAATTTATTTCCCTAGAATACAAAGTGAAAAAAAAGAACTTACGGTATTGCGAATTAAATCCCCAAATAATCCAAGAATTACAGACAGAAGTCCTAGTAATTTAAAGTCCTGAATAAAATTCAGTAAAAGCTCAGAAAAAATCCAAAACTGAAGGAGATGACGTGTCTGTCATAGCTATTGAATTGTCAAGAGTCTTTTGTTGAATCACAGAAATATAATTCCAGGTTTTAATTCAGTATAAATTCCAGTGTCTCTATCCAAGAATTTTATCAGAGCACTTTTGTATTTTGAAACAAAAATAGATTCCAGCCTCAAACTACTGGTCACAACATATAATGTAACTTAAAAGTGCCCGATGATAAAGCACCAAGGACCAAATCCTCACAATTACAAGATTATATAGTTCTCAACTTGACCTCAAGTTACAGTTAGCATTGTCTATAGAAAAAGAACATTACCTCATGGAAAATAACCTTCTAGTATGATCTTGATGTTTACAAAATCAAAACCATAACCTGTACAAATTCACTTAGGAAAGTCCAAATCTTTGACACAAAACAACATATTTACTTTTTCTATTAATAATAATTCTGATATTAGCTCAAAAAGATAGAGAATAATGGAACTATGTATTAGCTATTTACATAAAATGAAACAAAACTCAATCAGGTCAAGCAGAATTGAACTCAATTTTGGACAAGGTCAAGTCCAGCATAGAATGTTACATTACAACAGCATGTAATGAAATAAAAAAATTAAACTAACAAACAAACAATTAAATTAAATATACACAACACTTCCTCATAAAGAAAAAGAAAGATTTACGCAATAAAGCTTTCGTTTAACTATAGGTCAATTATACATGTGGTAAAGAAAAAAAACAACATAAGATGAAATCTTATGAATGACACAAAGCACACATGAAACAATATATTTCTATACACGTGAAAGTGCATCTGCTATTAAATTGTCTTTTCCCTTGATGTGCCTGATGTCAATATTATATTCCTGCAACAACAAACTCCACCTTAATAATCTCTGAGTTTTGTTTTTCATCTTGTCGATGAAAATAAGGGGGTTGTGATCACTAAACACAATAATCGGAGAAGGAGCTGAACTAATGTATACTTCGAAGTGTTGCAATGTCAATATCAAAGCCGAACATTCTTTCTCGATTGTGGAATAATTTAGCTGGAGCATATTTAATTTCTTAGAAAAATAGCACACCGGATGATCTACACCATTGTTGTCTTGTTGAATCAATACTGTTCCAACCCCAACATCACTTGCATCAACAGACAATTTAAATGACTGACTGAAATTTGGAGCTGTAAGAACTGGTGCACTCTTAAGTATAGCCTTCAACTTATCAAAAGCCTCCTGAAATTTTTCAGACCAATGAAACTTAGTTTTCTTGCTCAATAAATTTGTCATGAGTTCAGCAATATTATAAAAACTGGAACAAAATTTGACATTTGATCAGATTGGACATATTTGGAAGGGCCAAAATTGAGTAAAAAAAAAACTTTATCAAAGCTTTTACTATTGTTTTAGTTTTAATATTCCTGAAAGGAATTGAATCTGGGAATCTTGTTGACGCATACATTATGGTCAACAAATATTGGTTACCTGACTTGGTGTTAGGTAAGAGACCGACACAATCTACCATTATTCTGCTAAACGGTTCGTCAAATGCTGGAATAGGTTGCAGACGAGCCTTAAGTATCTTCTGATTGGGTTTTCCTACCATTTGAAAAGTATGACAAGATCTGCAGTATTTAAAAACATCACTTTTGATTTTTGGCCAGTAGAAGTGATTCAAGATCTTGTGATAAGTCCTATTAATCTCTAAATCACCAGCCGAAGGAGTTTCATAGGCCAGACTAAGAATTTCTTGTCTGTACGATTTTGGAACTACAATTTGATAGTTCACCAGCAGGTAACTCAGGTGGTCTCCATTTTCTCATAAGCATCCCATTTTTAATGAAATAACAAACAGGTACTTCAGTGGCTTCAGTTTCACTAATGGCTCTTTGAAACAAACAGGAGATCTCAGGATCTTTTTCCTTTTTGACGACAAGTGATTGTCGTTTGTCACCCTGATTAGAATAAAGAGAATGAATAGTTAAAAGAGGATCACTGTGATCAATACCCTTTGATTGATCCAAACATGGAGTGAAAGTGACCTCATCAAAAGCCTGACCAATACACGTGTCAGCTAAAGGAATACTTTCTTGATCAACATCATTCTCAAGAGCTTTCTTTGCCATAGCTCTGGTAACTGTACAAGCTGGGTATAAATCAAGGAATTCTTTTTCAATAGGATCGACTTTCTGATCCAAACAAATCTTGTCAGTTACAAGTAGATTAACCACAACCTTATCTCCAGCTAGGTCATTGCCTAGTAATAAATGAATGCCCTCAAAGGGTAAACAATACACTGTTCCGACTGCCCTGAGACTAAGTCTGATGACAAATTTACACAATGGAGAGGACCATTAACAAAGCCACACTCTATCTAAATGCATTTGCTTCTCCTCTTTCTCCAATTGCATTATCCTCTCTCTTTCCTCTTTATCTAATTGGAGTTGTTTCTCATATTCTCTTTCTGATGCGCAAGCTTTCTTAACTCTAATTCCATCTTGTATTTTAATTTTAATTCCATTACTTTTATGTTAGAGTCTGATACAGACTTACTAATCAAATCCAAAGCACTTTTATCCAAAACGTTCTTTTCCACCAAATATTGGACCAAAATATTTTTTATTACTTGCTTCATTAAAGAAGTTTTTCCCTCAGATAGATCATATTTTCGGTCAAGCTTAAGCAATTCATCTTTTTCAAGAAGTCTAACTCTTCCTGGGTAGGATTTGAAATAAAGATCTCCACTTTAGATGACATTGTAAAAAGCTTCCTGATTTCACTAAAGATTTCTAAAATGTGAAATAATACTTGGGATTTTAAAAATTATGAAACATGAGGAATTTAAATTTCAAAAACAAAGTTTTCTGAAATATTTTAGCAAAATTATTATCACAAGAACGAGCGCCCAAATTTGTGTTAAGAGTCTATGCTCTTAAAATAAGTAACAGAAAAGAATGAAGACAACAAGCTTTGTAAAATTTAACAAATAATTTATTTCCGTAGAAAACAAAGTGAAAATGAAAGAACTTACGGTATTGCGAATTAAATCCCCAAATAATCTAAGAATTCAAGACACAATTCCTACTAATTTAAAGTCCTGAATAAAATTCAGTAAAAGTCTTGAAGAGATCCAAAACTGAAGGCGATGACGTGTGTGTTAAAGCCAACGTAGTGCTGATCTGTCAACAGTATCTTGTTGAATATTATTCCAGGTTTGAATTCAGTATAAATTCCAGTGAATGTCTTTATCCAAGAAATTTATCAGAGCACTTTTCTATTTCCAGAGAAAATAATCACTTGAATTCAATAATTTGGAGAAAATAAAATTTAGCGCAAACTGGTCACAACATAATACAACTTAAAGTGCTAGATGTCAAAGCACGACCAGTAAAATCCTCACAGTCACAAGATGATATAGTTCTCTGCTTGACATCAGATCACAATTAGCATTTTCTAGAAACAACCATTACCTAATGGAAAATAACCATCTAGAATGATCTAATGAGCCTTGTTTATTTACAACACAATAGCCTATAAAATTCACTTAGGTATCTCCAAAACCCTGACCCAAATCAACATATTTATTCCTTCTTGTTTACCTGAATAATAATCCTGATAATAAGCTCATACACATAGAGATTAATGAAGCTATTATTAGTTGTTCACATAAATGAAATTTAAAAAGAAGTCAATCAGGTCAAGCAGAAATGAACTCAATTTTGGACAAGGTCAAGTCCAGCATACAATGTTACATTACAATAGCATGTAATGAAATAAAAAAAAATAAGTTCAACAAACAAACAATTAATATATATATATATATATATATATATATATATATATATATATATATATATATATATATATATATATAATATGTATAGTATGTACGCTGTATCAATGATATACCACGAGATGTATAAATTTTTCATTAAAAGGAAACGAAGCTTGCTGAGTTTCCTTTGAATGAAAAATTTATACAACGAGTGGTATATCATTGATACAGCGTACATACTGTACATATATTTTATTTATATCACATACAAATGCATATATTTGCCCTTTGAACGGAGTTCAGATTTATTACAGGCAGCCGTGTATTGACCTAGTGAATGAACTCCTCACATCCCCGAGTGTGTCCGCTATAAGATGTAGTTCTATGCCTTTAATGGCTATTTACAGTCACCTCTGCATATTGATAAGTTGATTGTTTTCTTTTCTTGGTTTCTATTTTTCTCCACATTGATTAAATCAATATAATGCACACTTATGATTTAAATATGAAAGATGGTTTTAATAATAAAAGTAGAGCAGTAGCAACAGTTGGATAGCTACACCATTCAAATGAACGCAATGCCATTCACCTTCAGGCTCGTGGAAATTAATGTGGAATAGAAACTAAGCCAACTGACGAACCAACAAGAGGTAATTAAAATATTTTAATATATTTACAGTTGATCTAAGTCATTATTCTGCTTTAGCAACAGTAAATACGACCCACAAACTCTCTCTCTCTCTCTCTCTCTCTCTCTCTCTCTCTCTCTCTCTCTCTCTCTCTCTCTCTCGTCGGTTTGACTTTAAAACTCTGTCTCTGTCTGTCTGTCTGTCTGTCTCTCATCCTTTGGTAGGTTTGACTTAACTTTTACCATCATTCATAAGTCCAGAGATATTGTCGGAAAATCCTCTACGTTCGCCATTTCATAGATTTTAGCCCGTATCCTGCTACGATGGTCAAGAGATCAAGAGAGAGAGAGAGAGAGAGAGAGAGAGAGAGAGAGAGAGAGAGAGCGAGACCTTTGGACATTTTCATATTTAAATAATAATAATCGATTTTTTAGAACATTATGGTATGTTTAAGAAAAAACAACAACAAAAAAAAACAGCAACAAAACATTAAATATATCACAGTATGTATACCACGTAACCGAGGAATTTACTGGTTTGCAACATTGTATCATTGATAAACACTGTTGATAAATCCCAAGGAAAGTGCACACGTATCGTTACGACGAACCATATTCTTGTAGGTTACTTGGTGTAATTTCTATTTCAAGGTTTTAATCCAGCCCAAATTCCTTTACTCTCTCATTCCACATTTCTGCGCAGTTTGTCCGTTATGCATGAGAGGGGAGGGGAGAACAGAAAGCAGAAAGGATTGTGATGAAAATGTGTACCATATTAAATTCATTAGAAAACGGGGATTATTAATACCTTTCATCGTTATTTTCATACGTCACTAGTGACTAATGTGTGAAAATTGATCATTGATCTAGAATCAACTGCAGACGCTCGCGAAAATGTTTATATATGCGTATTACTGCGCCATGGGCGGATCACAATCTGATATACCAATAGTATTGGTATATCAAATTACTTTATACCAACACTTTAAATGCATGTTATTTTTAATGTATGTGGTATAAACAAATATATATATATATATATATATATATATATATATATATATATATATATATATATATAAAGAATACAAATCATATGGCGAATAACAGCCCTTTCAAGCGCACTGGATCCAGCAAGGGATCACGTGTGTCAGGGATTGATTGAGATAAATGCAATAAACTGACGACGAACAGTGCAAAACTAGCATCTAACTAGTCTGAGCGCTTTCGACTCTTAATGACTCTTTTTCAAAGGCATATACAAAACATAGACAAAACAAACAAATAAAACACAAAAACCGTTGTGTTTGCATAACTCTACATGGCTGTTTCTACATGAATTAAACCTTTAAATGTATTATGTCTCAACCAGCCTATATCAACTTGTTGCGGATACTGGAAAATATTTGTATTAAGCTAGAAATCGGTGAGCCATAGCGACATCTATTACTTTGTGTACATTTATGTAAGCGAAATTATATCCCGGATATTTCATTCTTATAGTAGTAATTGAAGGCTACTAAGAAAATTTAGAAAAGTTTTGGAAAGAAAATGTGTCGGCTGCAAAGGATAATTCCACTTGTGCATGGCTGTCTTTTTCTAGTCTTCTTGGTTTAAACCGCATGGTTTCAGTGTTCTAAGGCGGCGTATCCAGTAAGATTCCCTTTCCTTCCTGGTTTCGGAACTCCAGTTGGGGTTGTTAGCAATTGCGATAAGTGTTATATCACTGAAAGTGTGGCTAGGGGAGAAGAAGTGTTCTGCGACCGGGCTTCTGTACAGCTTCTTTGTCATATATATATATATATATATATATATGGAGAGGTATATATATATATATATATATATATATATATATAGTTACTGATGTTACGAAATAGCTATAACGAAGGAAACCAACTCATAATAGCAGTAAAGTGGATGTGACTAAAAGTAATGCTTAAATTATGAATCCGTCACGGACTTAAGAGAAGACTATAAAAATCTGGATTATTAGAAATTATACTAGAGTTCCAAACTTTATACCGACTTTCAAGAGGAATAAAAGAATTTCTAATTTTTTTTTTTTTAAATATTAGGGCTTTACTAGAAATAAAGCTAGAATTACCAAATTGTCTTGAACATGAGGGAAGATTTGAAAAAATTATTTATCTTAAAGTTGCACCAAAGTATAGAAAATGTCACAGGTTTAGAGGAAACTGAAAAATCCGGATAAATGTGAAAAGTGTAGCTTAGAGTGAACCTGGTGCTAAAATTTTGAAACTAATGCAGGGTTTACCTGAGTCTAATATCAATGTAGACAAATAGAAAAGGTATGGCTTAGAGCAAAAGTTATTGCATACGTTTGAATCTAATACGGAGTTAGCGGAAACTGAAAACAAATCACAAAACTGTGAAAATTGTGACTTAGACTGAAAGTAATTAAAAAATTTCGAACCTAATACGAAATTTATCTGAAATTAAACGGAACTTCCTCAAAAATAGTAGCAATATAAAAGTAATTTGTAGATTTTGTAAGAGAATTTCGATAGTTCAAAGTTCAAGTTTAGGAAGATAGGTAAAAATTTGTAAACTGTTTGAACAAAATTTAAAAAGAAATAAACATGATATAAATGCTCAATTATTTTTGGTGGTTGGAAATATTGAGTAGTGTCGCTATTTCAAGAAACCTCGATGGTCCTGAAAAGGCTGTTGTGGTTTAATAATGGTCTGCGTTGTTAGCACATGCTTCAATTTTTTATGCAACCTTTACAGTGATGAGGACTAACATCTAATGACCATCCGTCATCCTCATATACAAACAAAATGGGGGAAGCAAGGGGGAGTTATGTAACTCCACAAATGTTATATACTATATAATACCTACACACTAACATACAAACTCTTGCAAAAAGGGAAAGTTAATATCTATGATCACTTGCACTCGCTATTATCCAATACTTACTCTGACAAACAGATGCATATTTTAATCATCCCATACTCACTCTGACAAGCAGAACAAAATTTTAATCATCCAATACTCACTCTCACAAATAGAAGCATATTTTAATAATCCAATACTCACTCTGAAAAGAAAATCTTATTTTAATCATCCAATACTCACTCTGACAAACAAAACTTTATTTTAATCATCCAATACTCAATTTGACAAATATAGCCTTATTTTAATTATCCAATACTCAGTTTGACAAACATAGCCTTATTTTAATCATCCAATACTCACTCTGACAAACAAATCCATACTTTATTATCCAACAATCGCTCTGAAACACAAAAAGATTAGGGTAGAGAATGGCAATACGTCATGATTACTAACACATAGTTTTACTTACATCAAATGGTACATGACCTTAAAGACATGAACATGAAGTGCAAAACATCCTTGGCAATGTCCGGAAAAGAGAGTTTTGCTCCAAAAACGCCAAACAATGATTATCATTATCATCAGTTTCAACAAAAATAACAAGGACGACGACAACAGAGGCGGCCTTGGACTCGGATGAAGAAAAGGTATATATATATATATATATATATATATATATATATATATATATATATATATATATAGAGAGAGAGAGAGAGAGAGAGAGAGAGAGAATTGTCTATTGTTATGTATATGTAATTTAATTACTTGTTTGTTAGTTTTAAATTTATTTTATTTTATTTCATTTTATTACATGTTTTTGTAATGATAATTTTGTCTACTGGATTTGATTTTTTTTTTAGAAATTCAATTCAGTTCTGTTTGATTTGATAAACAGCCAGTAGTTCGAAACATTGTATCTAAACCTTTGAAGCTCAAAGGTGTTTTGTTGTGACCAGTTTGAGTTGAAAATTTTCTTTTTTTGTTTGGAAATTAGTAATTTATTGACCCTGGAAAATATTATTGCTTGTCAGAATTCTTGGACAAAGACATTTATTGAAATTATTCAGAAATACTGAACTGGAATATTATTTCTTTCTGATTCAACAAAGAACTGTTGACACATCAGGACAAAGCAGACCATCGAAGACGTCATTGCCTTCCATCTTGGAATTTCATCGGGATTCGAACTGTGATTCACTTATGACATTTATTCGATAGGAATAATATTTTTTAATTCTTGGATTAATTTTTGGATTTGATTCATAAACCGTAAGTCCTTTTGTCTCATTTTTACCTTGTTTTGTTAGGGAAATAAAATTATTTGTTAAATTTTACAAAGCTTGTTGGCTTCACTCTTTTCTTGTTACTTTTGTACAAGCCTAGACACGTAACACTACAATTGTAGGACAATTGTAGCACTAAAAAGAATAATTGGTTAGAAGTGCATGTGCGTGTTGCGCCCAGTGGTGATGAGTCTTGAAAAGGTCTGCTTGTCGGGCAATTATACTACGCGATTACATGATTAATAGAAGAACTATGTAATACCCACATGTTACCGATGGGAGAAATTAATCGAAGCGGATCAACAGCTATGGGATGAAATCACTAAAAGAAACCGCGTTGCTCATGAAATACAAGCGTGTATGTCTTGTCGCCGATGCAAGTTGTAGAATCACCCCAGAAACAAATTTTGGTCTTGGTATGGCGGGAATAACAACAACAAGAGCTATCATAGCAACGCCAATGGAAATTATTTTCAGGGCTATACCAATAGCTACTGGTGTCGTGGGTAGTGCTGGTAAAATTTGTTTCGATACTATTACAACATCAAACACGTGCCTATTCATAAATTCGTGCTGCAGCACCAAACAACCTAAATACAATTGCCAAGCTGTACTCGATGGATATCGAGGATACAATAATTAGCATCCGAGCACAAATGCGAAACCCATGCATTAGCGAGCCAAAACAGTAAGTTGATTTAGAGACAGTGCAAATCGAGTAACTGTTTGCGTGTTGGCCAGTGCATATTAATAAGCATGTTGATCAGTACATAGGCCTGACTGCGGCGTCTCTGCAGTGACTCCGCTTGAGGCTTCCCGCGTGTTAAAATCGCGACGGGCTTAACTCGGGTTGATGAGTGTAATTTACACTCGTGCGACTTAAAGTAAAGTCATGTGGTATAGATGGCTGTGACATATATCAGTAACAAAATCCGAAAGCCCCATAATGATAATACTCGAAACTATAAGACTTGAACGTTTTAGTAACCTTATTCCCACCTTTGTGCTTGCATTCAACTAAGTAAACTGGGCAAATTAGGTGGCTAAGATTGCTCGAATGGCAAATTGTGTGCATGTAATACCGTCTGATGCGTATTTCGTACCTATTTATGCAGTTTGTGTGGAATACATGGTTTAAATCCTTTTCATCAAAACAGATAGGTTATCAGTCTCAGGTTTTAACCTTCGACTAGTTCTCGTATTACTGTAGCTAGTTCTTATAAGTCATAGCTTCACCTTTAAGTCAATAAAACATGGATCTTATTTAATCCAACGTATTCAAGTCTACCAATCAAATGGCGAGTTTGAACTGATCACTTAACTGGATCATAGGGTGAGATAATTCCACTGGTTTGCATTCATTATCTTTATATTTCTAGAAACAAGTCGCCTGTCGGTTTTATTTATTTATTTATTTATTTATTCCTTTTTGCCTAAGGATGTCGAATAGAACTAACAGATGCATTGTATTTTCATTCTTTTTTACCAAAACTTTCGGGCATATGTGCGTGGGGTTGGAGAAGCTAAAGATACGAACTGTAACTGTTTATCTCAGTATGTCCGTCCGTCTGTCTATGGGTGCATGCATATATACCTAAATACATACATGTATGTACATATCTGTGTGCTTGTGCGCTCGCAAGTTTTGTAAGGGGACACAATATCCGATTTACAAAAGTGATATAACGTTGAGTTATCTTTCTTAAACCGACCTAGGTTATTTTATACAGCCACTACTATCTCTAAGGGAAGCTCTTATTGGAAAGTACTTCGGCCACAGATAATATCTTCTCAATAATCCAAGTTTGGCAAGAATTTGTAAAGCTTAAATTTCACCAAGAAGGCAAAGAAGAAATGCTGCTTCGATTTTCTGTTTTAGAATGTAATGAAGGGCTATATTATATATCTAAGCATGAATCATTTCATGTCAAATGTCGTCGTCCGTATTTCAAAGACAAAAGAGGGCTCGCGTAAAAAATCTACTACCCAGACAGAGTTATGTTGCCAAGAACTTTGGATAATGATAAAGTTCTTAAGCCTATATAAGGTAAAACTCATTGGTATATTTACACTAACCATACTTTGACACTCATGACAGAAAATGCTTTCCAAAATAAGGCTTGCTGTACCATTTTTGGATATTCAACATGTTATTCAATGCGCTTGATATTTACTATCCGTTTACATTTTCAAAGATGGATGAAATGTCCTAATATGGCATACCGAAAAACAAGGATGAAAACGGAAGCAAAATCTTGCATAAAGAATCTAAACGCTACTTTACTAATGTTTTTACTGTGAAATTCGGCAATACTGGTATTAAATAAGACTACTTGATTTGTTTAACGATACGTCGTAAATGTAAAGTGATTCTTGCATGACACAGATCAGTAATATTCAAGCCGACTGGAACAACCCTGGATTAAATTGAACAACCTCGGACCGAAGAGAGCAATAAAATAGCAATCAACTTAATTTCGCTTATCTTGGATTCACAATGAGCTTGTGCCTTGTACTGGTTTTTGGCTGGTTGCCAACGCGAACATTGGGAAACGCAGCGAGAATCAACTTAGTGAAATGCATAGCAAGTACGAGTTTCTTGTTTTAATTTGATGTTGTTTATCTGAACCAAACTGATGCCGGATAGAAACCCATTGTTGTATTGGGTAATAACCGGGGTGTTACAGAAGAAGCTTTGAAGAATCTTAACATCTATAGTAGAATCTATCTTTTCATTTACCATTGTACATTATTTTATTTTATGATTTATTTTAAATTAAGTTGTCTTCAGGATGTCATCATCTGTAATACAACCCAGGTTAATTAAAATAATATCTGATCGTGAGAATTCACATAAATTATCGAACATGTATATTCAAATGTTAATGCTGTAGTTGACGAAAATTTTAAAGGTTATAGCTATTCAGTGCAAAGTCTACTAGTGTAGACTGAAAGCAGTCTTCATGGAAAGACGTCAAAAATAGCTGTTACATGAATTAAGTCATTGTTAAAGACTATCAACAAATACAGTTCATTTCGATTTTAAATTATTTTTACCTATCTTTGGTGGTTATTCTGGATTAGATTTAGTCATTTTTAGTACCTGATTTAGGAATACGATGAAGCGATGGATACACTATTGACCATTGGGCAACCAGCTGTTCGACACCATGCCCACTGCCATTAAAGACCCAAGGCAAGCAAGACCATTTGTTAAGCCTCCTGCTTCGGCCCTAAATCAGTTCCTCCTAACAGGCGCAGAGTTCTAGCAACACTGTCAATTCCTACTTATAGGCGTAGGGCCGAGACTTATGATCCGATCCTGTCCGACATTTTCATGGCAGAGATGACAGAGTTATGAAAGACTTTCTCGCCACTGTTCTGTAAAATCATGATGTAGTCGAAGCCGAAGCTTTCCAAATGCTATAGTGCCAAAGGTGCGCTAGGACCTTTCCACGAAAATGAGGGGACTTAATGGCTTAGGGTTTAGACTCTTCCTAACGGCATAGCAGATGAATGCTGTCCAAGACCAACAAAAAGTATACTACGAAGACGATGAGATGTACACCATAAACGTAACGGCATATTTTTGCTGCGATCAAGCCACCTGCGTATTGACGATCTGATTAACCATGCTATCGCCACAGCTTTGCGTCGCATTAAAGAATATATGCACGAGGGGTATGAATGTGCATTTGTCCGCAGTTAGGTGCTCGACCTCGGCGTATCGAAGTACCTGCCGTTTCCCGACCGGAGCTACATGTCAACACCAATGTGCATGCCATCACGGTCTGTTGTCAGTGTAAAGAACGACGACGACCATTGCTTTGAATGGTTTGTTCGGTCGGCTCTGAGCACCATCAGTATCTGGGCGAGCTTGAAATTTACAGGTTTTGAGTTTCGTTTTAAGGCTAGCGATACTGGTAGGTTTGAGCTCCACAATAAAACTATCGGAGTTAGTGTCTAGCGCTGGAAAAAAGGCCTTGACCCGCTACACATCAGCGAGAGAGTAAGGTCTCGCACTGAGGACTTATTACTTAAAACAGACTGAGAATGGAGTCACAACGTCTGGATAAAGAATCTGATCCGCTGGTATATAAGCAAAGCAAATTTAGAAACAGAAGCACGTCCACACGTCTCCAGCAGAACCGACTTATTGGCGGCCTGCACGAAAAATTGCCTTGGCATAAGCATTAATAGACAGCGCGTGTCACTGGCAGTCAGACTAGAATATATTAGCATTCCAGAACCACCACCATAAGATGCGTGTCCAATACTAAGTCTATGCGAATTTCTGGGCAGTGGACGTGACAGTGGAAGGTCTTATGAACCTTCTGTTACATAGTCATCTGCTTTGCCGGAGTCACCAATGAACCGGTGTTGTAACGCGGCGAGCACGCACTTGCCTTATTCATCGGAACCTTAACACTATCCGCATGAATCCAGAGAGGTGTTTTGAGATTATCATGGATGGAGACGATATCACTGCACACGCATGATTTACAACAAAGACTGTGGCTATGTTTGTTGCTAAAAAAAACCCGATTTGGTGCAGGGTCTCAACCTCAACCCACAGCCAACGGACGTCTCAACCACTCTAACCATCTTTGGCGTTAAACCTTACAAAGTTTAAAACAAAGAAGTGGGGGAGCAAACAGACACAAGCAAGGGATCTGAAAAAAATCTCGAGGCTACAACTTTCTTACGAGCGAAAAGTACAAATGGGCAGTAAACTCTGTGGATTAGTAACGGCTCTGTTTCTGGACACTGATGTTGTGAGGACTGAAATATTGTCAGCCATTATTGCCTCCCACATTTCGATCGTCCTTGAGATTACTGGTTAGAGCTGTTGCCTGATTTCCATTGCAGGAAAGTTTATTAGCCGCCGGCTCACAATGAATGCCAAAAAGTATGATGAAAATCTGAGTCTTGACCAAGAAGAAACATAGCACAATTTCAAACCACATCTCTAAGGCTCTTATCTTCAACTGCATCTCCAAGGACGAGTTTAATCTTATCATGGACGAAGTTGATAAATATACGACAGTTACAAATGATATACACGCTCCATCGCACAAGGCTAACACTTCGGTTGTAGTTGTCGGAACTGGAAAATCGAATTAATAGCGAAAAAAAAAGCAAAGCGATGCATTGTGTGAGCTTAGCTTGTAGCTCAGCGGCAAGCCAATTATTTCTGGGTGTCAAGATGCTTGCTATCCAATAGTATGCCGGTAACTTTTCGAAAAGACGCCCTCAGTCGCCTTGCTACAATAAGCCCACAAAAAGGCGGTTATCGTGCCCCTATTCTTTTATTGGACCTAAAATGAGATGCCAACGCGGTTTCACAAATATCTAGTCTATCCAATTATGCATAAAACATATGACTCACTTTAAAACAAAGTCACAGCATAATGAACACGCATTCCCAAGACTTGTCAGAATGTAAACATACTTTAACGATCGATAACATTAGTCGTACTAATATTTATAATTGGCAAGCAGAAAACATCCGGGTCATGTGATTGTTTCTGCGTTGCATATTATGATGTTTTGTCGAAGTAGTGTGAAATTATCCAATTATCCCCCTCCGTGCTGGACTGAATTTTTCCCAACCGTATCCGCCTCTCTTCACCCCCATTGGTTATATAAATCTGAGCAAAATTTACACTCATATCAAAGTTTCGTGGCGAGAAAATTTCAAAAGTGCGTAATCGTCTAATTATTACTAGCCGGAACATGAGAGGAGCTTTAACTTTTGCGTAGGACTGCAACGAACAGTTGCGAGCTGGCAGTGTTTCTTGGTGGGGGCGGAAGTTCGTGCATAGATTTCGTAATACATGTGGGGCGTTTTCTTTCTAATCGAACGCCAGACACACCACGCAGACGTTTAGCTTGAACTTCTCGTCATCTTTAGGTGTTTTGAAGAAGGCGACCACCGGGACAAGTATATGATTTTGCCTCATTTTGTTGTTCTTCTTATTTCTTGAACTCGTTAACAAATTAAATTCACATATATACATGTACGTTGAGTCAACTCCCTTAAAATATCGTTGGAACAAAAAAAATCTGAACAAGTCACACGATTCATTTGTAAGTGAAGCTGTGAAGTATAGAATAGGAGCTAAATTTGATACATACTTCCTTCTATGCCTGTATGAATTACGTCCCTTAGACAAGACTGCTGAATAATATCGCGATGTACGGAGGAAACCTAGCAAAGATCGGAAGCATGTCGAGCATCTTTTTCAGTGGTATTCCATGCTAGACGAAATCTTCATTAGTCTTGTGTTCTCCAATTTCTACCAAAGTTAACTATGGGAAGAAATCTGGCCATAATCAAATTTTATGGTTATTACAAAACTTAGGCAAGGATCGAAAATACTTATCAAATATTAAGAAGAAGAAGAGTTTCAGGTGTGCTTGGAGTCTGCCACGATGGTTTTACAATATTTTCTGTTATTGTTCTTGAATTATGCCCATTGAAATCCTACTCAGAGCACACGCTTAGACAAAGTGCTTTAGACTGATACCCATAGACGACACATTTGGACTTGATTGGGAGAGGGGAAATCAGTCTAAAAGTACGTTTAAAAATTATATAATGTTAAATTGATTCTTGGAAGGAGCTTATGCATCTTGGGTTGGTCTTAACATTGAAGCTTAAGATAACTGCAGTTTGACGAAAGGGTATAAAGCAAAGACCATAACAGGTTTGATGTAATGGTGTGAGGTGTCTTACCTTTAATACAATAGCTGGTAGCGACTAGTATTTGGAATTTGTTTTGGACTTTCATATTTTATCTTTTCCTCTCTTTTTATAAATCAGTAGCACAGCATAAAATCCCGCGCTTCTCACTGGTTGCGCACATCTTACATTCATCCCAAATAAAACATCAAGCTTTGAAGTCATTTTAACTTATACGGTATAGAAGGTGTTTATCAACATTATGGCAAATTCATTAGGGACTGAGGGACAAGCCGGAAGTATCTCTTGTTTGTTTGTTCTTTACAATTCGCATGCTTACATACACTGTGTGCGCTTCCAGGGCACATAATTAAATTTATTTATAAATCTTGCTTTCTAAATACAAATCCAGTGAGCATGTAGTTGAGTGTTAATATCCGCTTGTTTACCACAGTTTTTTTTATTGTGCATCTGGGCTCATTCCATTAGCCTTGTTTCATCCGCACCCCTCCTTTTTTGACGAGGGGATCAAGAGTATTTGTGCACGAAAGCAAGAAGAAAACCAAAGGTGCCATCATTTGCGGCAAGAATTTGATTCCCCATTGGAACAAAAAATAACTCGCGCTTGTTTGGTTATGTCGGTCTTATATATAACTAGTTTTGCCTTTCTTTGGTTTAATTTAAATGTAAATGTTTACCTCTAACCGCTTATTAAGGAAATACATGCGTTCAAGTGGGTTTACACCGTCGTTCGTGACCGTAAGTTTTCCACATTTTGTTTCCGCATAACAATGTTTGTACTAGTTCCTTACATCGATAAAGAAACGTGATGCCTTTTATACAGTATTATTCTAAAAAAAGTTGTATCTTTTCTATCGTCTTGTTCGCCTCACATTACTAGAGCATATCTTTACCTTATTTCTTTGTTTTGTTTCTGTTTCATTTTTATTCCGCCTTTCTTGTGATACATACCGTCAGACGTACGTTGGCACACATATAACGTTATTGAATTGTTCCTACACCGTTCAAGACAGACATGAAAGTTAGATTTATAACACCAACACATTTAGAATTAAGATCTAGACTCTGGGGATAATGTTCGAGTGTGGGTTAATTTTATATACATTGTTAGTAACTCCTGACATGTTTGCCTGACGTTTAAGAGAATCGATCATCCAGTTGCCAATGCAGTATGTATGTATGTATGTATGTATGTATGTATGTACTTACGTTTTTTGACAACTGAACATTATGTGCATGAATGTATTAGGGTTTCACCGACGCTCGGTACAATATATAGAGGATCTGAAATGGTTAATGATTTAATACTGAATTTAGGAAAGTAGATGAATAATGTCCAGCTTTTGCGAGCCTTGGTGAGCAAAAGCTGGACTTTATTCAACGAGTTTCATAAATTTAATATTAAATCATTACCCATTTGAGATTCTTTTATCACATAGTTTTTATTTCAGTGGAAATTATTTAGATAGAAAGAAGAACGAATAATTTCGTTCATTCTGACTGACGTTGCACCTTTCATTTGTTGTGCGTAAAAAATAGTCCTAAACAAAGTTGAACTAGTATTAACGTTTAAAAGTAGATGATACTTTTCTTACAATCTGTAAGTCAAAGAACAAGCGTCCTTTGTAATAAACAGAACATTTTACACAGACAAAATAATTTTTCAACAAAATGTTCAGTGCTTGTAATGTCGCATTGATGCAGTACCCGTTAGAATGCAGTAGACGGTCCATGTTTACGTAACCTAACATGACACTTTCGCAACTAAATATTATATTCTTGCAATATTCATTTGACAGAAGGTTTCCTGGATGCAGAAATTCCCATATTTACTGTGATGTATTTGTGACGGGATATTTGCAGTATTTGACTTGGAACAGCATGCTACAGAATATGTAAACAAATTTCATTTTGAGATGGAATTGCATCTGTTCCGCGTAAATATGCAGTGGTTTGATAACCTTCTATCAGTTTGGAGACCGGTTAATGTCCACGTTCTTCTGTGAGCAGAGGTGAGTTTATTAACTTCTGTAAGTTAACATTTAAACCACGCGTGTATATAGGGTGGATTCCATGCTTCAGGTTTACCGACCCCCTCCAGCACCAACTTACACGATTCACCATGCAAGCAATACCCTTAGTTTGACTTGTTGTTGTTGTTGTCTTGCGGTTTTAGCCATTTTCATGTTATGATATGTTATACACGACATAACAAGCAACTGTGATGGTAAATTGGCCATATTCAGACAGACGAGACCATCCCCCCCCCCAATTCCTTTTGTGAATCGAATAAAAAAATGGCGGCCAAATTGTTCATTGACAACAAAACATTCCAGAAGTCGGGGTTAAAAATGTTTTCCAACGATCGCAGCCAATCAGTAAAGAGAATTATGCACAATAATTTCATGGGCTTAACTGGACCAATCGGAATCACATAAAGTGATATGTTCACATGTTATAATACCAAAAATATGAAACTGCACACACTATAAGCAAAGTGTACCGACAATGTGATAAGCATGTATATAATAGCGTTTTACAGTACATCGGACAGAATAGGTACGTATACATTAGTGTTTTATGGCAACTCAGCAATGTATGTATGTATGTATGTATGTATGTAATAGCGTGTTACGGCAACTCAACTTATTTTACAGTAGCGTTTAACGGCACCTAAGCACAGAAGATAAAGCTCGAAGAATGTAAACACGAAGACCTTCACAAATACTTTAAGAAAATAAAATCATTCAGAAAAGCAAACATGAAGGATAATACTATAAAAAAAACAAAAAGGAAAGATGTTCAACTTCTGTAAAAAGTATTTAATACAAAGATGAAGTAAAACATGCAAACTATTTAAAACGTTTGGCCAAAATTTATTACATTACTGGATTCTTTCAAAACGTTCAAGGATTTTCTTCTGGAAGAATATCACCATAAAGCATTTATATTGCTTTGCATGAAAATAATTCTGTCTCACAGGGTGGCAGTCGATACACTAGATAAACTACTTCTGACTCACAGGATGGCAGTCGATACACTAGATAAAATACTTCTGTCTCACAGGATGGCAGTCGATATACTAGATATAATAATTCTGTATGATAGGGTGGCAGTCGATACATATGAAAACCACTGTAACGAACAGTAAAACTTGTAACTAGCCTAAACGCTTCCGACATTCACTGAGGTTGTGTCAAAGGCAATTACAACACAGGAAAGAAAAACGTTGAAAGGAAGAAAGTGTTAAAAATACAAAATGTTACTGATTTTACCTCTGATTGAAGTAATGCTTGAAATATATAGATATCGTGAACTGTGTCTCTGATCTTGAATGACAAATGGCAACGTGGTTGATATCGACCTAGAAAACAAGAGGAGCATCTATTTTAGAAATAGGCAATGTTGCAACAATTGCTTATATCCCCCATAAATTATTATTTCTATAGTAACAATAACAATAACAATTATAATACCGGAAAGAACCAGAAAAAGTGGTAATTATTGGTAAAAATACAACATAATATTAACAGAAGGAAGTATTTAATTGAAAAATGAGGATTCCGAACCGATAACGACGTTATTTGGGTGAGGTGCCTATTTGTTTATTTAGTTCATTTTTCATTCAATTAACCATGATTGCTACTAGTTCTTATTGAAATTATTAGCATTTATGTCATTGTGTTAACAGAAAGAACAAATTATTTGTGATATCCTCTAGGCTTACGCCATGTGCTATTAAGAAACACACTATTGCTCATTCTTTTGCAAGTCAATGCCAACTAGTGTGTCATTTTATAATTTAATTTCACACCATTAGGGCATGATAAATACAATTTCCAAAATATATTTCCATTATATATTTTTTAGGATTACTTCCTTAACTTAGTTCTTACTGTTTTCTAATTTCCTTCGACAAAGATTCAATGAGATAGAAAGCCATTAATCTAGTTTTGCCCTGTACGTTCTCAGACAGAACTATTTATAAATAAATCTGACATTCACGCCAGGGTCCAACCAGGGAATTATTTATAGACACAGCTGACACTCACGCCAGGGTCCATCCAGACATGCTTATGTATATACAGTGTCGTTCAAGCCAAGGTCCATCCAGTGACGTTGTTATGTATATTTATATTTTTGTAACTCTTGGTGCGTGACTGTATCTATATTATGTGTAAATTTTTCATGACTGTAAATCGTAAAATATTAGATAACTAATTTTTGTACACGGATATAAAATTATATTTTAAGATATAAAGAGTAGATTGGGTAGGATCGATAAATAGGTGTTTACTTAGGTGTTTACGATCATTCACAATAATATTAATAATAAACCTGTTTACGAGTTTGGGGTCGTTTCCCATTGGATAAGTCGATCAGGTGGGTCCTTAGAAGAATCGAGTTATTTCTTATTGGACTGGTTAGGTTAGGTGGGTTATTTTACTATGTGGGATATTTGCAAAATGTGACGCAGCGAGTTTGCGCAAAATGCGTCTTCGCTCCTTTTGCTTGAATAAAAAAGTAGGTACTGCTGGACAATTCATTTCATTCGATTCTTCTGGACATAAATATATCTTTTTAGGATTATTTTGGACTCAATTCATAATACTTGAAGTCCCTTTGAAATTTTCATTTTATTAGTTTGAAAATTAAATTATTTTTCAGTTTACCAAACTTTTTTGTTTTGCATCTCTCTGTTACTTAGTTTATGACCATAGAGTCGTAACAGACTTAATTATAGATGAAGCTGACATTCAAGCAAGTCCATCCAGACAAACGTATTTATAGATATATTTATAGATACAGCTTACCAGGGTCTATCCAGGGATATAGTTCTTGGCTTCGTTATTTGTATTTAATTTGCATTGTTTGTCAGATTTTTTAGTACATTATCCGCTATGATTATATTGTATTTTGGACTTGACCTTGTCCAAAATCAAGTCCATTGTCTACCTGGCTATTAACGTTTATTTTGGTAAACAAATAATATATACCTAATATTTTAAAAAAAGTTTGGGTTAAATATTAAGATCATTATCTTGGTCTGAGTCAATGGCATTATGTTTACCATGTTCTTTATCATAATTGAAGTAAGAGATTTTTTCTTGTAAGCAGACCAGAATGTTCTCGAATGGAATTCCACTAATTAGACATAACATTTTCAGAAAATGCTAATTGTGACCTAGGTCAGGTCGAAGGGTTTATGATCTTGTTAACTTGAGAAATGACTCATTCTTGCTTTATTACCTTTAGACAGCTTCAGTCTTATAGTAGTGTTCAGTATTTGATTTGGGTGATATTATTTATTAAAATTATTATTCTCTGGAAATACAAAGTGCTCTTAAATAATACACTTGGACAAAAACATTATCTTAGAATTATAGTGAATTCAGATAAGGACGTCTTGGATTATACTATTCTGTTTAACTGGAAGACTGTTAGCAAATCAGAATACTTCAGGGAACTGGTACATAAGTAAAATCAAGACAACAGGCACATCAACACCTTCAGCGCTGGATCTTAATTAGAACACCAATGGAATTTAATCACAAAATTAGTCATTAGGACTGGTGATAGAACTTTTAGGTTTATTTGGGATTTAATTCGTAATAATGTAAGTTCTTTTTTAAATTTTCACTTTGTATTCTAGGGAAATAAAGTATTTGTTGAATTTTACAAACCTTGTTGGTTTTCACTCTTTTCTGTTTCTTAGTTTAAGACCATAAAGTCGGAATAGCTTTAACTTGGAAACTTTGAGATTTCCAGCCTATAACCACATGTCCAGTCATTGGGCATGAAGATACATATTTTTACATATCCAGACATTAATCCCCGAGTGTTTATCCCAACCCTATGGGATTTATCCCTTGGGTCATAAATTAAAAAGCATTGAGACCTCCTCCCTATGTCCACGCACATTTATTTGGCACGAAGAGAGAAATACACAAACCCAGCTGATATCTGCAAATTGAAAAGTTGTTGCCCTAGGAGCCAACCCAAGAGAATCAAAGTTTGGGATGGACATCAGAAGTGAAATTAGAGTTTTACAAGCACGTAATTATATTGTTATAATAATAAAATGACTATCGGAGAGTTGAAAGCATGCCTCCATCGTTTGTGTGATCATACAGGTGTATTTATATTTCTCTTTGACAGAAGTGTACCTGTCACCCTCTATCTCCCGCTCTGTCTCTCTCACTCTTAGTCTTTTTGCGTACACATGTCCAAAACCACTATTTTTAGAACTGATTGTCACGTTAAATACATACTCATACGTATATCGTACGAAACAATGAGGTTAGTACCGCCCAAAAGTGGCACTATTTATTTTTCTTTGCTATCTTCCAAAATTAATTGTTTTCTGTTCGTCAGAAGACCGAGAATTAGAACAGATTACATTTATGATCTAGAAAAGATCAGTTTTCCGTTGTTAAAAAATAAAAAATGAACAACTAGAGGAAATTTATATCTCCATCCATACCTCCGTCCGTCTGTCTATCTATCTATCTAAGGGATCATACAACTTCAAAGGGCAGAAAATATTTATTGCGTGAAAAACTACGGTTTGCAGTCATTAGCCCCCCACCCCCACATCTCTATTTATCTCTATATCTGGTTTTAATGAACATGTCTATCCTGATCTTATGGTATATTTTTCTTGATGATCTCACCGTACTTTCGTAAACAATTATAAAAAAGAACGATTCACTATGGACGATCATATACGACTGAGCTAAAGTCTGATAAAATGTTTTAATGCACAGTATAAATGAGTATTTTGCTGTATTCATTTTCCAAGAGAATATTTTGTGAAACAGAATTTTGTGACAAATGGTCTCTTTGTGTGTGTGTGTGTGTGTGTGTGTGTGTGTGTGTGTGTGTGTGTGTGTGTGTGTTGTTGTTGTTGTTGTTGTAGGGTTTAGCGCCATTTTCAGCACAAGAGAGGCTATACATGGTGGCCAGTATAAATGGTGGAGGAAGAACCCGGGAAAACCCGGGAAAGAACCACCGACCCACGAGAACCTACTGGCAAGCTTTCTCACATAACCACATTGGCCGAATCTGGTGTATGTATGTATGTATGTATGTATGTATGTATGTATGTATGTATGTATGTATGAATGTATGTATGTACGTGCATGCGTGTGTGTGTGTGTGTGTGTGTGTGTGTGTGTGTGTGTGTGTGTGTGTGTGATATATCAAGGTCTATTCATTACCGCAGAAAACTATAAATGACATTATATATTCTTTACATATATTTTGGTGCTTATTCATACTAGTTGTTCATTCAATATTAATGTTATCAGCACGATACGCAACCTATATTTATATATAACAACATTACCTGCGGATGCATCCAAACTCCGCCGATGAAATGGGGATCATTTTTGCATTTCCTGGTAGTTTGTTATTTCTTTGTAAAAGTTATTTTCTTTGTTTCTTCTCTATATTTTATTTTATTGATTAAGGAATTGATTCTTCCTGAAAAAGGTTGAAATTATTGGCCTTACATAAGTTGTTGATGGATTACTATCCAACTAGAAAAGCAAAGATAAACCAAACATCGCTCTTTGATAAAAAGCTAAAAAGCCAAAAGAAAAGAAGTGATGTGATGTGATGTGATTATGATTTTTAACGTAGCTTTAACAATTTTTCAGTCATATCGCTACGATGTCTGCAGTGTGGCAGTTTATAGTGATGTCTAGCACTGGGGCATCATGCCGCAGACATGTAGCATGATGTCCCACCCAGTCACATTATCCTGACACTAGGCTGACCAGTCCTAACACTAACCTCTTAATGCTGAGCGCCAAGCGAGGCAGCTGTTAGTACCATTTTTGTAAGTCTTTGGTATGACTCGACCGGGGATCGAACCCACGACCTCCCGCATCCGAGGCGGACGCTCTAACCACTAGGCCACCGGAGCGGTCTAGAAAAGAAGTAGAATATTTTCTAATTTATTGAGTTGTTTGTATGTGTATATGGACCTTTTATTTTGATCGTATTCTTCTGGTTACCATACTTACATATTTTACATAAATGACCCACTTTCAAATATATTTTACAGCAAAAAAAAAAAAAAAATTACGATCACCATCATCATAAGATGAAGGATATTATTTTGCGATAAAAAACTGAGTGGTGGAGGAAAAATGGGTCTTATTAACTAAAGCCAACCACCACTTCTCAAAATCAAGAAAAACCTTAGGACTCTAAATGATAAAGAATTCGAATATCTAAACTAGCTTTGAGGCATAATTAGTAAATATTGATCTCTTAAGTGTCCCACTGACATATTTTCAGTTCCGTAATCGTCCTTCTGACCTTTCAGTTTCAATAGGAGGTCATTTAAATCAGACACTGGCTTTTCGACAGTGTCTTGACTGAAATACAAGCATGGTTGATCCACCCACCCAACCACATCCCCCACCTCTCAATACATCCTACTCCACGAACTCCACCCGGCTCTGACAATCAATGCGTCTTCTTTCTATGTAAATAAATATAACAATTATAACATTAACCTCGGTAGCCTATTATAAAAGTCGTGATGATTAAGTAATTATGAAACACACACTAATTAAGTAATTATAAAACTGGACGTAGGAATGAATTGCAAAATTAGTTTCAAATGTGCAATAATTATCCGACAAGCATAGAAGAATTAGAATAACTTCAAAACTATATTAGTATCGATATTTGTTTCTCATAAACTAAAGTTAGCACAGATTTACTCGATGTAGGGTTAAAATTAAAAGACTGCAAGTTCTTACTCCATAACCAAAGAAACTATAGAGGGAAATACACAACCTGAACTAATAAAATATTTAAAGCTAATATGTTCCTTGTATTTTCCAAATAGTTTGTGTAAATACTGATACGGAAAGATTATGTTTCCAAATAGTATGTGTAAATACTGATACGGAAAGATTATGTTTCCATATAGTATGTGTAAATACTGATACGATAAGAATATGTTTCCTAATTATGAGTTGTTTAAGTACGCTTCAGGTGCAACGTCCATTTTCATACTGTTAACTTTGGTACATGTCCTATTGTGATACATGATTTCGTACTATTAACATCCTATTGCGATACGTTATTTAGATCAAGCACAAATTTAACTGAAAATACAGCAATGATTCTAGCTGCTCTTAGTAAACGAAACTCGATACAATTTGCTTTACACAAGGGGAAAAGCAGCTGAAATTAATAGTGTTGGAATCACTTACATTACACTTCACTTACATTACATGATTACAATTCACTTACATTACATGATTACACCTCACTTACATTACATGATTACATTTCACTTACATTACATGATTACACGTCACTTACATTACATCATTACACTTCACTTACATTATATGATTACAATTCACTTACATTTCATGATTACACCTCACTTACATTACATGATTACATTTCACTTACATTACATGATTACACCTCACTTACATTACATCATTACACTTCACTTACATTACATGATTACATTTCACTTACATTACATGATTACACCTCACTTACATTACATGATTACACTTCACTTACATTACATGATTACACATCACTTACATTACATAATTACACATCACTTACATTACATCATTACAAATCTCTTACATTACATGATTACACCTCACTTACATTACATCATTACACCTCATTTACATTACATGATTACACTTCACTTACATTACATGATTACACATCACTTACATTACATCATTACACATCACTTACATTACATCATTACACATCACTTACATTACATGATTACACATCACTTACATTACATCATTACACATCACTTACATTACATCATTACACATCACTTACATTACATCATTACCCATCACTTACATTACATCAATACACTTCACTTACATTACATGATTACACTATGGCTGCTTTAATGTAAGATACTATAGTGTTCTTACTGCATGGTGTGACAGTTATGTAATTTTCAGATTTCAAGATTGTGGTCACGTGAGCAAGCAGCTCTGTCTGTCTGTCTATCTGTCTCTCTCTATATACATATTATGTGTGTGTGTGTGTGTGTGTGTGTGTGTGTGTGTGTGTGTGTGTGTGTGTGTGTGTGTGTGTGTGAATCCTCCATATAGTCAACCACTGCCCGTAAATGTGCTAGTTCTGAAAATGGAATTTGGATGTCCACAAGTGTAAAGCGAATACCTAACTACAACTCCGTCTAGTTTGCATGACCCCAGCTCAAATGATAAATGTATTAAAGATCGCAAAAAATCCCCTGCAGACAACATGTCAGTTATAAGGCTGAGATTGACGTATGGGGATAGTCCTTATTTGGTCACTTTCCCGTCTCCTTGTTATTTTTGCCATATTTCATGCTTCAGTGGTAAAGAATCTCATTTACATTACACGATTTCTCATAATGAAAGCAAACAGTGAGATATGCGTATGTATAGATACAGTTATTATATTCCCATCGTAAGCCTGAGAGAGAGAGAGAGAGAGAGAGAGAGAGAGAGAGAGAGAGAGAGAGAGAGATTTTAAAATGACTTGTTCCATCTTTCTTCGAAATTTTAAAAACTTTCTCTTTTGTATATTTTTCTATACCTGTGTTTCTAAAAGTCGACTCCAAGTAGTTGCCCAGACGACAACACTTTCTAGTTTCCTCAAAAACAATTACCAGCCATCTTTTAAGTTCTACTTTTATTTGAACACGTCCAGCAGAAATGTAATGTTTGCAAAAGTTTATATAATCATGAAAATAAATGTGATGCATTGGTCCAGGTTATATTTTTCATCTGTAGTATTTCATTGAAGCTAATTGCTATTTGTTTCCAATCAAATTTGGTGTCTGTTCATTCAGAGGAAACTGTAGATTATTTTAATCAAAATTTATTTATTGCAAAAGGTAGAACATCATCAGTTAGCATCACGTATTTGTAAACTGGGGCTTTCATCTATTGTGAAACAAAAAAAGAGAAGGAAATAAGCAGACAAGCGACAAGACAAGACTTTATTACACTCAGGTTGTAAAGGTTACAATACATGAGGTGTATAAGAAGAAAAAACATGAATATAGTGTGTGAAGTTATTACATAATGCTTAACAGGGATTCCAAGATTCGAAGAAAAAAAAACCAATATAAAAACGTGCAAATATATTTTAAGATTCGTACGTTACCTGCATTCATTACTTGATTATATTTATAAACGTTAGTTCTGAAAGTGTAAAAATGAGGTATAAATTTTGTCTTTCATCATGAAAATAAGAACAGATCAGAAGGTGGTGATTATTCATCCCCTATTTCTCGAGATTGAAAGAGTGTGTAATATCTTTCGTTATAGGGAACATTAGCTCATGTACGAGTTTCAACTGGAGTTTTTAGATATCTATGGGAGAATGAGAAATAGATCTTTTCTAAATCCAAACTAGTTTTACATAGCCTAGAATTAATACCTTAATGTTAGCTGCCTAAGCTTGTATGTATTGATCTTTAAGTCGTTGTTCTACCGAATTTGTTAACCATTTAAGTGACATAAAAATTTGATTTCTCCGCGCAATTAGGGTAGACGACTACAAATTTGTCCACATCTTGTAATGAGGACAGGTGAATTAATGACATGAACATCTGGTATTTATAGTCTATAGTCGGAACGAAACGGATTGACATGTTTCACTAAAACAAAGGCCCGTTATAAAATTCATTCAAAGCCCAGGGTCTCTCTTCCGATCAGGGTTGAGCTGCGTGTGACGTCACATGCAGTAGATACGTGCGCTAGCGTCCGTGCGCAGTGAATCAATACGCTATAGTTTGAGCATGGGTGGAACTAAGCAGACGATGCATTGGGGTGCTTCTGCGGAGGGGACGAGGAGGGATGACATGGCGGTTACCAAAGCAACCACAGTTATACTTCCAGAAGAGAATGATTTTAATAGGGATTTGGCCGATTTTCTTTCTCTTTGTAAGAATTTGTACCGGTACCAGTAGCTTCACTGCCTTCTTCTTCCTTACCTCGTGTAGATAATTTTAGATGGAGTCAGAAAGAAGAATTGGAGACATTTTTACAGCAGCCGAAAGAAGAAGATCAATCTTGTCTCATTCAACAGCAACAGCAAGAAGACGTAAGAAGAAAACGCTAGGAAGAAGAAAAGAGAAAGTGCAAAGGAGAGAAGAAGGACGGTGAAAGTCAAAAGGTGACGGTGCTACTAGACATTTTGACTGAGTAAAGGTATCTGAGAAAAATGTATCAGACTTCTTTAACTTGACCTAAAAGAAAAGGACCTTTACGAACCAAACATTCCAACCTAGTCATCACTACCTCTACACTGACTACCACTGAGAGACTATCAGCAGCAGTGATCACTACCAAATCATCCAAAGTAGCAGGTGACCGTGGGAAGATTAGAAGGCAGTTAAAGCTCCTCGCTTCCAGTTTATGTTAAAAAACAAACACCTAACGGTCCTTTTCAGGGCCATCCAAGAGAGATTACTCAAAGATAGCCAGTCAAGTAAAACTTAAATTTCTTCACTGGCACAGGTTCTTCCTCGTCGTCAGTTTGTTCTTGTCTTCTTTTCTTATCTTTCTGGAAGGGTATGGGTTCTTCTTCCTTTTGGAAAGACCCCCACCCCTTCCTCTATTTTTTATTTAATTGGTTCTTTTTTCTTAGGACACTCTGACATACAATGCCCTTTGTCCTCACAATGATAACAGGTGTCTCGACCTGTTTTGCTTTGAAAGTGTGGACACTGTGGACTCCAATGTCCTTTCTTCTGACAGATATAGCAAGTATCTTGACTTTTATCTCGAAAGAAGGAAGAGTAGTATGTCATCCTTTCTGAAATAAACCTTCGCATGACGCCTCTCAAAGCTTTTACTTGAAGCACGATCTGCGTTGTCTCTTGCATCTTGACCGCTTATGAACTGAATAAATACTTGAACTCAAAGACACGTATCCTATATATAGTGGTACGCTGTGTGTAAAATCTCGTCAAATGCAATTTTGCAATAAAGATGAAGCGATCGCACGATTTAAATGAGAATGGACAAGAAAGTAAGAGGCCACAACGTGACATGTCGCCTCGCAAATGAACTGAAGTCTTGGCTCAAATCCATGCCAGTGATTTTGAAGATGACGTGAGTGAGCCTTAGTGAACACCTTCCACGTCTGCCCCACACCGAGAGAGCCCCTACCTCAAACGAAAGTCAACCAGTAGCACCCGAAAAGTATTACCACATTCAAGAGACGGGAAAATGCTCATCCAGAAAATTCAGAACCACGGCTTACACTTACACGGTGAAGGTTAAAGATTTCAAGTCTGACGTGCCGTTTGAGAAAACAGAAGTTTTCATCACTGATTTGTGGGATTCCTTGTTAGCCACACGGAAACTATAATGCCAAGCAGTTTGAAGTTACCCATCTGGATTGAGTTTAACAGCCCTGCAGAATTGATACCTTCTTAAGTCATTGACAAGATTCAACACTTTCGGCAATCCAATGAGCAATTTCACATCACCGACGGCAAAACTACACTTTACATGACCTATGTTTTCTCTCCGAAAGAGTGCTGACGCAATTGGCGGACTAACTTCGCAACACCAAAGTATTGCCCAAATCAACAACAACCAAGACCAGATGTGTTTAGCGAAGAACAAGAACGAATTCTTTGCTCGGCTTGTCAACGAACGTTTGTCAGTCATACATGTTACCAACAACATCTCATGACGCAAGGTTCACAACAGAAAAGTGCTTACCAACTCCTGAGATCGTGCTCAACTTATGGACATCTCATTCGCACTTATAATGCCAAAGTGAACGTTTGTCCAGTGAAGAAATGATATCATATTTGGTACTAAATCGTGGACTTGGAACATGATTGCTACATCCAGAAATACAAATCAAAGCAGGAGGATGAAGAAGAAAGAGAATTTCATCTTATTTGATTTTGAATGTATGCGAGAGACAGGCATTCACGTTCCTAATTTCTGCGTGACTTATCGTGCGTTCAAGAAGTGTATCCAAGAAATTTTTCATGCAGTAAGCTTCCTGGAGGACGTAAAAAAAATCTTTCGAGGACCTAACACGCTTCCCGATTTCTCTCGATTGATCCAAGACGTATCGACGTCACGTGGAGTAAAAAGGACATTGAAGGTTACGAAGACTGCCATCGCTATGCCACGGTGATGGCTCACAATTCTCGGGATACGATGGACAATTTCTTCTGCAATTCTATACAGAACAAGGCACCGAATGCACCGAAGTCACCATGAAAGGAGCCAAAATCATCTACATGCAAGTGGGACAAGTACAGTTTAAAGATTCCATGAGTTATTTAGCCATGCCTTTGAGTTGAATGCCTAAAACATTTGGAATGACAGAAATTGATAAGGGATATTTTCCACACTTTTTCAATACCGAAGCCAATAAACACGACGTCATACCTTATTTGGTAGGTGCCCACTATTACGACCCCGAAAACAATTACACCGAACAATAAGAAGCCTACTAAGCTTGGTACATCTTTTACTCTTCGGACCCCTTCAACTTTCTTGAAGAAATCTTAAATCTTGGACATTTTACGGCGTTGATGCGGAAAATTTCGAGAACTGTTCATGGAGAACGGAGGTATAGATCCTTTGAAGGAAGCTTGTGCTATCGCCAAAGCGTGCTCCTTAGTGTACCGCAAGCGATTTATGCCTGAGAACACCCTAGCTGTCATACAACTTCAAACTACGGAGCCCATCAGACGTTGAAAGAACGGACAAAGACGCTTGTTTGCTAAAGTCCAGCTAATTTGCTTGTGGGGAAAAATGGCACAACGACCTTGTTTACTCGAGACGGAGTACTTGGCAGAGCCTGCCGCTACTACGGTATGATTTATGACAAAGGAAAATACATGACACACGTGCAGGTCTTTCACCAAGATCAGATCCTAGTCAATTACGAAGAAGAACCATGTTTGTACAGACGAACGAATTTGGAAATGTCATCATTGCTGCATACGTGACAGCCTACGCTAGCTTAAAATTGTACGAAGCCTAACACCAGTTAGGAGATCGTGTCCTGTACTTTGACAGGACAGTTTCATCTGCATCCATCACCATGATCATCCGCACAGACTCTACATTGATACCTTCTCTGCTACAAGAGTGTCAATAACTAAGGACATTCACCATGCCACGACCTTTATCAGTAACGTTGCAACCGATTCCGTCCAAGGAAGTCAATGACAGTGTTCAGATCTTGGAAGAATACCAAAACCGTTTACATGAACCGTTTCCTTTGAATTTAGGACGCAATGTGGTGTGTGTGTTAGTGACTACATTTGTAGCATTTCGTTTGCCAGCAAATTACATGTGGACTAATTATGACCTGTTCCTACAAATTCATCGTGACTACTACACCTTTAAATGTGGACAAGAGACTCATTTTGTTAAAAGTACTGCTTTCATATCGATACTTTTCCATATCTGCGTGAAGAAAGATTCGTGAATCTTCATCGACTTTTGATGCCTACGAAGATGTGTGTGTAGCTTGTTGGTTATACGAACATTGGAAAGATGTACGTGACTGGAAAAGTGTTGGCTTCGATGCTCGGAGGAATGAAGTGGCTGCCTACGCCAAAGATTTGTGTAATTCATCCAAGAAAAAGAGCGAACTTGAAACGTCAAGTGACATTTACAGCTACAGTGATAGAACAACCCAAACACAGAGGAAACCCAAATTCAGGTCGACATCGACATATTTAAATATAGGGGCTTTGTAAGCATACGAAAAGGACAGCTTCGCACATAAATGCATTTTGACTGTGATATATATTGTTTATATAACTACATGAGCCAAAGAAGTGAAGTCGCAAAGGACGTTGTAATATACACGATGCTTCTAAAAGTATCAACAAGGAGCAACAACCAACAAAGGTACAGTTTGATCAATGGAAGGGAAATTATAAGAGGACAGTTCACAAATTGCCTATAAAAACAACCCATTTAATATGTGCCCATATATAAAATCATCCAAAATGGAACTTTTTAATAGAACTTCAAGAAAAGACAATGAAAAAGTATTTTACTCAAAATGAAACCAGAAATATTCTTAAATATTTACACGAATTTTGAAAGGACATTAAGAGTTAACTGCATGAGTTCACCTACGGGAAAACTATTGGTTGACTGTTTCATATCAGCACACGAAAAACTGTTCGGTGGCGAGGCAATGGCGGTAAAGTTCCGAACACAGTTACACAACCCGTCTACAGGCTCCGGCTGCTTAGGACAGATTCCAACCCCCAACCCACTTACTGCGAGGACGCCACGCGCTCTACTTAGTCACCATTTCCGTCTGTGGAGCTTTTCGATAACCTAAAAGAAGTGGTAGCAAGATTTTTTTCTGTCCATTTAAAACGTTTAGTTAGCCTAAAGGTATTTGGATTGTACTAATAATTGTTCATTTAACAAACCCAAAGGTATTTGGGTTATACTAGTATTTGTTCGTTTAAATAGCCCAATGGTATTTGGGTAATACTAGTATTTGATCATTTAAATAGTCCAATGGTATTTGGGTGATACTAGTATTTGTTCATTTTCGCAAGGAATGAAGGGATAACATGATGTAACAAAGAAATGTAAAACGAAATAATATATTGATTGTTGTGGCCATAGAAAATGACAGAATATAAGCTTATATCTTATATTCAACACGACAGGTCACACCAGATTTTATACATCAAGACATGTCCGTGGGCAATCTAGCGACCTTTATACTTTTGGACCTCATCTGGCAGAACCGTTGCTATGGACACCGATAAGTGCCTGTATAAAGAGAAGACGTATTCACCTGGCTTTTTTTTCAGCGGTGCAGACAGCAAATAATACTAGTCTAGGTGTGAATGAATCATGTAAGTATATATTTTATCATCAATCTAGAATATTATAACTGTAAAAGTCAGTCAAGTTTTATCATAACGTTCGTTGCCATGTTCTACTAGCAATTTCTGTCACTGAGAACGTTTTCACATCATGTAGCATAAATCCAAATTAGGCTTCATTTATAATTCCCGTTGTGTCTGAACATTGCAATGAAAAACCCAATAAACTCCTACTGATAAAGAAGTATGGGACATGTATAAAAAATTACTTTGCAATGAACATTCCATTGTAGCTACCAACGCAGATTTGAAAACGTTTGTAGCTGAGTCTGTATTACTATTTTCTGTTAATGTATTTAATATGTTCAATCATTTGTTGATGATTACAGTCAAATCTGCATTTAGGGCCATCCTATTATGCAGCACACAGATTTTTTTCTAGATGCCTACGACCTAATTTTGTTCTAAATAAACCTTCAATTAGTATCCGCCCGTCTTTGAATACCACTTTTTCACGTCGCACAGGTGTCCATATTATACGGATTTGCCTGTTGTTTAAGCTATATAGTTCATGTTTGACAAGTTACGTTAATTTCTTGACCATATATTGAACTTGTGAAGAAAAATTGTTTTGGCCTTCTTTTTGTTGTTGCTGTTGTTTGTTTTGTCTTTAGTTAATGTAATTTGGCTTTCTTCAATATGTCTTTGTTTGAAGTATGAAGTGAAAGTAAATGATATGTAATGATGAAAGGGTTGATAATCTTTCCTAACTACGTACCAAACTAGGGATATTTTGAAGAAACATTGGGGTTACGTCGATTAAAGACTGGTGAAAAAAAGCATACCTAATAATCTCAACATGATGTTATCTAATTCGTTATCTCAGAAACCCTCATGCCACACCACTCAGATCCAAGCCATTCTTTGACATTCTCCGATTTCAGATTTAAGTAATTAAGGTTTCAAAGCTACAGCCACAAAATGCTATTTTAATATGATGAGACAACTGTATATAAAACAGTCTGAACCTTTCTATTAGACAACTTTGTATACCACGGTTTGAGCCGTTCTATTATACAACTGTGTATAGCACGGTTTGTGCCGATCTATTAAACAACCGTACAAAACACAGTTTGAACCGTTCTATCAGATAACTGTACATAGCAGCATTTGAATCGTTTTATTAAACAATAGTGCATAGCACCGTTTAAACCTGTCAGACACATTAACGTACATTGATGTTTTACCAAATCAGCGATGTCTACAAATTTGTTCCTTACTTCCCAGGACGACTTGATTGTATTTTAAAACAAATTTCTCTGATAATTTTTTTTTCTTCTGGATATATCTCCATTTTAATTACAAGACAATTGCTGTAAATACCTCTAATTCGTGTCCAAAACAAAACAAATGTGAAATAACGGATCAAGAGAAATACATGGAGTAAATCATTCTTGAAGAATTTTTGATAATAATTTCTTCGGTACTCAATAAACAAAAGATATGTCTTTCGTTGTTTTATCACACCCTTGTATGAGGAACAGGCATCCTTCCTTATCCTTATTGATTTCTGTGATTTGGAGTTTTAACCTAGCTTTAACAACTGAGTCACATAGCTACGATATCTGCAGTGTGGCTATGCTTAGTGATGTCTATCACTGGGGCATCATGCTGCAGACAAGTGGCATTATGTCCCACCCAGTCACATTATCCTGACACCAGGCCGACCAGTCCTAACACTACTCTCTTAATGCTGAGCGCCTAGCGAGGCAGCTGTTAATACCATTTTTTCTTAAAGTCTTTGGTATGACTCGCCTGGGGTTCCAACTCGAGACCTCCTGCATCCGAGGCGGACGCTCAACCACTAGGCCACCCAAGCGGTCTTATATATATATATATATATATATATATATATATATATATATATATATATATATATATATATATATATATATATATATATATATAATACAATGATTTCTCATGGGTGAACAGAACGATACTGATATTGATAGTAGGTAACGTGACGGAAAGGCACTGAAAGGGAGAGGTAATAAAAAAAGACCACTCTTCTTCAATATATTAACTGTTCAGTGTGTTTAATATAAACCGTACGAACTTGATATTATTAACCGACAAAACAAAATTGAGTTTGAAAATCTACAAACCCGTTTGCAACATAAAAGCTACGACTACATTATGATGTAACTTCAGAGTAGTCTGGTACATTGTTAGAAATTAATGAAGTCTTTTAATACAAATTTCGAAGTGTACATCTTTTCAATACGGTTCCGAAAGCTATGCCAGGAATTGAAAATATCTGCTTTTGTGAAATCAACGTTCACTGCACTACCTCATGAAATTTTTGCGTCATTTGTAAGAAGTCTGCTATTTCTGCAGTGTCGTGGAGTTCTTGAAGATGTGAGAGTTTATGCCTCGATAAAATGACTATTAAATGAACAGATTTAATAATGACAAGCAGAGAGTTGTGACAAATATAGAGTAAAGGAAAACACATGAAGCCTTGAGAAATCTTAAAGGATTTTGCTGCCTGCATTAGTTGTCCTCGCGTTCTTTCTGTGTCATAATTCCGGTGAGTATAATAATTTCTTCTCAGGGAAAACGAACAATTTTCTCGATGTACATGAGAAGATATCTATAATCTTCAACCTGTAAAACTTTTGCGAATTTAAATAATCATTCAGCCATTATATTAACAGCAGGGGACGACAGGGTATGGCTCTTTAACAAGTAATGGCTCTATATCAGGAGAGATATTTAAGTAAGTGTTGCATTAGGTTAACGTTTTGGTAGTTTTTTCATTACTTAGACACTTCACTATTTAACGATAATTATTTTGGACAGCTAATATTGTCATATTTCATCAGTTAATCCTCTGCCCACAATACTATGTAAAGTGAAATAATCCAGTTATCCATAAGACTTATATCCCGATAATGACTTTTTGGGAGGACTACAAAATCACATTCGCTATCAATATGCACATGAATTTCATTGCTCGTCGTTGCAAAACGCTGTAGATGTTGTATTAATATGTAAATGCTGACACTGTGATATTCTAGGAAACTTCAATACACTTCCCGATGTAGAACTAAGTAGAGGATTGTTATTAAAGATAACCTGTCGTTTAAAGAATTCTTTGATAAAAAAGAAACATTGCCCCATTTTAGGTAGTACGTGAAAAGCTACATCAAGATATCTTATCTTCTAACGTGACAACAATGACGAATACGGCACACATATTTGAAATCCTGAAGTCAGTCAACGTGTCATCATTTTATTGTACTACTGGAAATCGTGACCCGTGAGAATGTTAGCTGCTTGTCCTACAAAGAGAAACACATGAATAAACTTTTGACAGAATCCATTGTTCATCGGTATGAATCATATATATATATATATATATATATATATATATATATATATATATATATATATATAGGTGGGATGGGTGGGGTGGAAGATTGGCACATTTAATTAAACATGTAATAGTTTAGGTGTGTTTTCTCAGCTTTATTTACTTAGTGTTTGTTTATATCAGAGTCATCAAATTTTGCCAATTACTTTTATATAGCTTTTTCACATAGCCACGTTGAGCTGAGACTCGAACCCACTTGCATACTGGTGACATCGCAGTGATCTGTAATCTGTGTAGACCACGCAGCTAAAAGAGGTCTCCGTATTGATTAGAGAAATAAGCGAATTAAGTACATAACTAAAAACATTGCAGTGAAAATATTAGCAATAACATCATGCATTGTTTCGCCTGCGAAGCAGAGACAATTGAGGTCACAGTGACCTAATGTTCATGATCAAGTTACTTTGCTTTGGGTATTAGGAAATACGCCTCAGTGGGCAGACAAGTATAGACATACTTAATAATACTTTCCCATTTTTAATTTTATGTTGTACAAGAACATTTTTATGTCGGTATGAACTGACTGATGATAGAGTATTGACTAATTATAAAGCATTGGTTAACAAAAGCACTCATTAATGATGAAGCATTGACTTATGATGAAGCATTGACTAACGATAAACATTGACTTATGATAAAGCATTGGCTTGAGATGAAGCATTGGCTTGTGATGAAGCATTGACTTATTATGAAGCATTGACTAATGATAAACATTGACTTATGATGAAGCAGTGACTAATGATAAACCTTGAATAATGATCAAGCATTGATTAAAAACAAATCATTGACCACTAATAAAGCATTGACTAATGGTGAAGCATTGACTGAAAATAAAGCATTGACTAATAACAATGCATAAATGTACAAGTAAAGCACTGACTAAAAATAAAGTATTGACTAATAATAACGCATACAGGTAAAAGAAAAGCATTGACTAAAAAGAAAGCAATGACTAGTAATAAAGCATAACCTAACATAAAGCAACGATTAATAATTAAACATTGACTGATGATAAAGTATTGATTAAAAATAAAGGAAAGAGTAAAACTAAAGCATTGACTAATTACAAAGAACTGACTAATGATAATGCATTAACTGATAACACAGAACTAATGATAAAGCATTGACAGATAATAGAGAACTGACCAACGATAAAGCATTAACTGATAATAGAGAACTGACTAATGATAAAGCATTAACTCATAATACAGAACTGATTAATGATAAAGCATTAACAGAAAATAACTGGTTAATGATAAGCATTAACTGATAATACAGAAATGATTAATGATAAAGCATTGACAAATAATAGAGAAATGACTAATGATAAAGCATTAACTGATAATAGAGAACTAATGATAAATCATTAACTGATAATACAGAACTGATTAATGATAAAGCATTAACTGATAATACAGAACTGACTAATGATAAAGCATTGACTAATAATACAGAACTGACTAATGATAAAGCATTGACTGATAATAACTGACTAATGATAAAGCATTGACTGATAATACAGAACTGATTAATGATTAAGCATTGACTGATAATAACTGACTAATGATAAAGCATTGACTGATAATAACTGACTAATGATAAAGCATTGACTAATAATACAGAACTGATTAATGATTAAGCACTGACTGATAATACAGAACTGACTAATGGTAAAGCACTGAATAAAGACGAAGCATTGCCAATTGACACAATACTGACTGATGATTAAACATTGATGATTAAACATTAAATCATTGATTGATGATAAAGCGTAAAGCATTGCCTGATGATAAAATATTAACTTATTGACTGGTTATAATGTTTTGACTGATGATAAATCATTGACTTAAGATAAAGCACTGAGTGATACATAAAGTATTAAAAAACTGACTGATGAATAAATCTTGTAAGCATTGATTGATGAATAAAGCATTGTGTGATGAATAAATCATTGAGTGTTGAATACAGCATTGACTGAAGAATAATGCATTGACTAACGAATAAAGCATTGACTGACGAACAAAGCATTAAAGCACTGACTGATGAATAAAGCATCGATTGATGAATAAAGCACTGACTGATGCATAAAGCATTGACTGATGAATAAACCATTGACTGCTGAATAAAGCATTGACTGTTGAACAAAGCATTAAAGCATCGACTGATGAATAAAGCACTTACTGATGAATAAAGCATTAAATCATTGACTGATGAATAAAGCATTAAATCATTAAATAAAAGCATTGACCGATGAATAAAGCACTGACTGACGAATAAAGGACTGACTGATAAATAATGCATTAAATCACTGAACAAAACATTGACTGATGAATAAAGCATTTATTGATGAATAAACCATTGACTGATGAATAAAGCACTGACTGATGAATAAAGAACTGACTGATGAACAAAGCATTAAATCATTGAATAAAATCATTGACTGATGAATAAAGCCGTGACTGATGAATAAATCACTGACTGATTAATAAAGCATTAAAGAACTAGCAGATGAGTAAAGCATCGACTCATGAATAAAACACTGACTTATGAATAACGCATTGACTAATGAATAAAGCATTAAAGTATTGACTGATGAATAAAGCATTAAATCACTGACTGATGAAAAAAATCGACAGATGAAAAAAGCATTGACTGATGAATAAAGCACTGACAGATGAATAAAGCAACGTCCGATGAATAAAGCATTGATTTATGAATAAAGCACCGACTGATGAATAAAGCACCGACTGACGAATAAAGACTTAAGGCATTGACAGATGAAAAAAACTTTGACTCATGAATAAAGCACCGACTGATGAATAAAATATTGACCAATCAATAAAACACTGACTGATGAATAAAACACTGACCGACTAATAATTTATTAACGCATTTATTAAATAATAATGCATGAAAAGCTGACAAATAAATAACGCATTAAATAACTGACAGATGAATAAAGCATCGACTCATTATGAAAACACTGACAGACGAATAAAGCATTGACTGACGAATAAAGCACTGAATCTTGAATACGTCATTGACTGATGAATAAAGCATCGATAGACGACTAATGCATTAACTGGTGAGTAAAGCAATGACAAATGAATGAGCACTGAATCTTGAACAAAGCATTGGCTGATGAATAAAGCATCGACAGATGAATAAAGCATTGACTGATGAATAAAGCATTGATTGATTAAAGCACTGACTGATGAATAAAGCACTGACTGACGAATAAGATTTAAAGCATTGACTTACGAGAAAAATTTGACTGATGAATAAAGCACTGATTGATGAATAAAGCACAGACAGATGAATAAAGTATTGATAGATGATAAAACAGTGACTGATGATAAAGCATTAAAGCGCTGACTGATGAATAGACCAATAATTAATGAGTAAAGCACTGACAGATAAATAAAGCATTGACTGATAAATAAATGATTGACTGATGAATAAGGCATAGACTGATGAATAAAGCATTGACCGATGAATAAAACACTGCCTGATGAATAAAGAATTAACGCATTCACTGATTAATAAGGCATTAAAAGCTAACAGATTAATAAAGCATTAAAGAACTGACAGATGAATTAAGCATTGACTTATGAATATAGCACTGACAGACGAATAAAGCACTGACTGATGAATAAAGCGCTGAATCTTGAATAAAGCATTGACTGATGAATAAAGCATCGACAGATGAATAAAGCGTTGACTTATGAACAAAGCATTGACAGATGAATAAAGCACTGACTGATGACTAAAGCACTGACTGATGAATAAAGCAATGATTAATGAATAAAGCATTGACTGACGAATAAAGAATTAAAGCATTTACCGTTGAATAAAGCATTAAAGCACTGACAGATTAATAAAGCATCGACCGATGAATAAAACTCTGATGAATAAAGCACTGACTGATGAATAAAGCATTGACTGATGAATGAAACATTGACTGATGAATAAAACAATGATTGATGAATAAAGGATCGACTAATTTATAAAGTACTGACTGATGAAAATCACTGACTGATGAGTAAACCATTAAATCATTAACTGATGAATAAAGCATTAAAGTATTGACTGATGAATAAAGCAGTGACTGATGAATAACGCACTGACTCATGAATAAAACATTGAATGATGAATAAAGATTTGACCTATGAATAAAGCATTAAAGCATTAACTGATGAATAAACGATTTACTGATGACTAAAGCATCTACTGATGAATAAAGCATCGACTGATGAATAAGGCACGGACTGATGAATAAAGCACTGAATGTTGAATAAAGCATCGACTGGTGAATAAAGCATCAAAGGATAAATAAAGCATCAACTGTTGAATACAGCATTGACTGATGATTAAAGCGCTGACTGATGAAATAAAGCATCGATTGATGAATAAAGCACTGACTGATGAATAATGCATTGTATCATTGACTGATGAATATAGCCTTAAGGCATTGACTGATGAATAAAGCATCAACTGATGAATAAAACTCTGATATGAATAAATCATTGACTGATGAATAAAGCATTAAAGCATTGACTACTGATGAATAAAGTATTGACTGATGAATAAAGCATTGACTGATGAAAAAACCACCGACTGACGAATAAAAACTTAAAGCACTGACTGATGACTAAAACATTGACTGTTGAATAAAACCTTGCCTGATGAATAAAGCATCGATTGATGAATAAAGCTTTAAATCACAAACTGATGAATAAGGATTCGACTGATGAATAAAGCAATAAAGTACTGACTGATGAATAAAAAAGTGATGAATAAAGTTTTGACTGATGAATGAATCACATTTGGTTTATGAATAAAGCACCGACTGATGAATAAATCACAGAGTGATAAATAAAGCATTGACTGATAAATAAAGCATAGACTGATGGATAAATCACAGACGGATGAATAACGCACTGACTGATGAAAAATCACTGACTGATGAATAAAACATTAAAACACTGACCGATGAATAAATCATTGACTGATGAATAAAGCATCGACTGATGAATACATCATTGACTGGTGAACAAAGCAATAAATCACTGACTGATGAATAACGCATCGACTGATAAATAAAGCATTGGCAGTCGAATAAAGCTTTGTCTGATGAATAAAGCACTGACCGATGAATAAAGCATTAAAGTATTGACTGATGAATAAAGCACTGACTGATGAATAAAGTATTGACTGCTGAATAAAGCACTGACTGATGAATAAAGCATTAAAGCACTGACTAATGAATAAAACGTTGACTGCTGAATGAATCACAAACTGATGAATTAATCATTAAGGCATAGCCTAATGAATAATAACATTGACTAATTAATAAAGCATTAAAGCACTGACTTATGAATAAAACACTGACTGATGAATAAAGCACTGAATGATGAATAACGCACTCTTTCATGAATAAAACGTTGAATGATGAATAAAGAACTGACCGATTAATAAAGCATTAAAGCATTGACTGATGAATAAAACATTAAAGCACTGACTGATGAATAAAGCGCTGACTGATGAATAAAGCATTAACTGATGACTAACGCACTCACTGATGAATAAAACATTAAAGCACTGACTGATGAATAAAGCAGTGACTAATGAATAAGGCACTGTCTGATGAATAAAACATTGAATGATGAATAAAGAACTGACTGATGAATAAAGCATTTCAAGCTTTGACTGATAAATAAAGCATTAAAGCACTGAATGATGCAAAACAAATTAAAGCATTGACTCATAAATAAAGCACTGACTTTGAATAAAGCACTGACTTATGAATAAAGCACTGACTTTGAATAAAGCACTGACTTATGAATAAAGCACTGACTTTGAATAAAGCACTGACTTATGAATAAAGCACTGACTTATGAATAAAGCACTGACTGCTTAATAACCATTACCGATAGTCTAAATTTCATTTGTAAGTAGCCCCTGTAGGTAGCCTACACTGTTAATGAACACGAAAATATATTTAAAGAAACGAAAATTGATTACTCAATCGTCTGGACAATAATTATTTGGAGAAGTCACAATCAGTTCATGAAAGCATCAAATCCAAGAGTCATTTGTATGTCAAACAAAACAACACATCCTTTGCTTTGAATATTAAACTTCTACTCAGAACACATTTGCCAATTTAGATGAAATATTAAAACCAAGCGGTGGAATATTCAAAACGATAGATCGCCTACAGTTGATAGAAGTATTTGTTTGATGCTGACGTTGGCATTACGTTGCAGATGAAGAATTCCTTAAATTGAGTAGTACACTCAGTCACGTGGGGAATATTTCGTCATATAGACTATTGAAGGTGTGCATAAGGAGAAAAGTGAGCAGTCCAATTCATTCCTAATTTGGATTGATTTTTATTTATTGTGTTTTTGTTGTTACATGTTGCACTTAGATGTTATTTGAGAGGAAAATTTTTTTTGGACTGTTCAGTGAAATGGAAAGTGATCGGGTGGATTATAATAATATTTTGGAACTATTGTGAATTATCGAAAGAAGTTCTGGACAACGCCATTTTGACATTCTTGATGGATCAGTACATTTCCGGTTCTGAAGTTTCATTCTTTTGGACTTTAATATAACTCTTTCAGGATTATTTTGGATTCACTTCTTATTAATGAAAGTTCCTCTCACATTTCCATTTATAACTTCGATAACTAATTTATTTGTTAAGCTTTACAAAACTTGTTGGATTTGCTTCGTTCTGTTACTTAGTTTATGACTGTAGAGTCGTAACACATACTAAATGTCACATAATGTTTGCTTCGATTTCTCTACTTGCATACTAACTGGAACATATATGCTTCAAGTATCATATCTTGAGTTTTAAGTTATGAATCTGATCTTAGTATTTTGTTGCAAAGACCTTAGCATTTTGTTGCAAAGATCTCCAGACTCAGGTTCAGGCTGATCTTCAGGGATCGGATGGAAACTCTAAGTTGTCTTTACCACGAAATCATTATTAATATATCAAAACAGTCAACTTCATCTTTTACTCTTTCTAATGCAGGGATTCCAGAGCGCAATATATAGCTGGGTTGTGCCTGGCGTTAATGCTGCTCCGCACTGTTCTTGCGAGGAGTACGACTCCAATATCATTCTTACCTCCAAAAGAGAGAGCTACAAATGATGCAGGTGTCCCCATAGTATTACCTGGAAACATAGCTAAGGAATCAGTTAAAAATCAAACAACGGTAAATCCCGCCAGAACCATAAAGACAACTACGACGGTGACACTACCTGTAAGAATCAGGCCGACTACAGCACCTTTCTTCGATAAGACAAGTCGGGGTTACCTTTGTTTTCATCAAGGTACTTGGTATAGACCAGGTCAGGAAATTTCAACGGGACAGGTGTTGAATTGGTGTTTTGGCAGCTATTGCGATTTCGATGGTTTGGTGAAACAATGGGACGACGTTCATTGCCAATTTTCCATCAATAATCCCAGAAGTAATACTAGTGCCACCACCATTAAATCGCCAGTATTTTTCCAATCAAAAACAGCTATCGTACGACCGCCAACAACTCAGATTGTACCAACTACCATCGCTGGATTGGGATGTGAGTACCGGGGCAAATGGTACTGGCCTGGGGAGACCGCTTCCTACGAACAAATAGGAACTGTATGTTACGGATATAACTGCGATTTGAATTCCAAACTTGTCTATTTTGAAGAATTTTGTGCTCCTACCGCAAGTCCAGCGTATGACGCAACAACTTTATTTGCAAAGAAGTGAGAAACTGCAAAAGTACTATTCAAGTGCTGAAACCTGTTTTGGAGAAAAGACACAAGCTTTACAATGCCATTCACGCATAATGCCATGCACAGTGGGTCACCAACAATACAGTGACAGCCATACAACCAAACAAAAATACGTGGATTGGGAGTAGAAGAGACGAAGAGTAGATATGAGTCACTGAACGCCATCTGAGTTATTTGTATTTAATACTTGAATAATATCATCAGTATTTTCCATAACAATTTCAAAATGTTTATACGTTTACTTCCTGAATAATATAAATATTTTTAATTATAATTTCAAAACAATTTTTACACTTGATTCATACATTTGCTTGCCTATCCAGTACGTCGCATAGCATTACGGGGTCCCTGACTTAGTTGACTTGTGCGTCGCTTAGATTACTGTTTAAACATACTTAGTATCTATCCCAAAGATTTCTATGTAGACACAAAGGAATATTGAAATCCATGCCTGACAGAATATTTGACAAATTAGATTTCAAACCAGCTTATAATTAGTATACACCTTTTTACAAATAACGTTTACCAACGGTCATTTTATTATTAAAAGCTGATAACTATTGGTCACTTCGTAGTATTTTCAAATTAAATACATGTTAGAAATGCCAGTTTCGCTTAAATACGTGTGTTCGAGACATTTTTGAGCATTTGAAATCTCAAAATCCCTCCCCATCTTCCGTTCTACCATCAACACATTTCAACTAAACCTTCGATATATCCGGATTGATAATGAGGTGCATTTGTAAGAAAAAAGAATAATTTTAAAAAACCCTCCCACCCCCAACCAAAAAACCCACATTCGATATCGAAAACCAGTCTGCAAACAAGTGTTGCTCACTGATTATATATTTCTAGGAAAAAGTCCTGCCCATTTTTCCGTAAATGGTTTATTCTTCGGTTACCTATTCTTAATTGGACAATTATTTCTGATTCGCAAATATTTCGTCCTTGACTCAGTCATTTCAGATTCCTTGTAATCCATTACCGTCATATGGAGTATCTAAGCACAAATAAACAAAAACTATTAGAACAATATTGATGATGAACGAACCTCTGCCCCAAACAGATAATTATAAGGAATCGAAAATTTTAAATGTTTAAAAAGTCATAATCATTTATTCAGAAGAATTTTTTTTTCTCGGCACTTGCCTCACACAATATACAATACCGATGACGAGTAGAAACTGAGTTCTGAAAATTTCTTTACCCTTACCTCCAACACAACACATCGGGATATGCACTTTATACCTATTTATTAGGAATATAATGTACGTTCCGTTTTCTTGAAGCATCATGCCTTTTGGTAAACAACACTAATAAAAGGCGTAGACATTATGTTAGCAGTATTTGCATTTTGGCAAAAGATTCGATACTTGGGATAGCTTTTAAGGACCTTGGCTCTGTCGATGCAATACCAATACCTCTGTCTTTACTGCACTTTAATGTCGACTCATATATAATTAGGATATTTGGGCCACGATACGTTTGTCTTTACTTAATTTTAATGGTGACTCTTAGATAATCAACACATTTGGCCACAATGCGCTTGACTTTGCCACATTTTAATGTAGACACCTAGATAATCATGTAATTTTGGCCACGATACGTTTGTTTGTTTACCATATCGTAATGAAGGCGCCTTTGCACGCCGTTTTTAAACAACTGCAGTTTGCATTGTCAGTTCTCTGTGATATTGGATGTGGTTTTCCCCATTAGTATGGATTCAAAGCATGTGCTACTGTACTCGATGAGTCATAAATAACTAACTAGAGGCAAAGGAAATTCCCCACAAATACAAATGGCTGCTGCAATTAGAATCATGGAAACTGGCTTATTAAATCGGTTTCGTGCACAATATAGCAAGAGGCACGTATATCGAGATGTAATTCAGTGGTAGCAACTAGGGTTAAATTAGTTAATGAAATTTAGAATGGGTCGTAAGTAAACTTATTTAAGTGCAAAACGATCATAAACAACTCATAAAGTCTTCTTTTTAGGCTATACGTTTACACCACTTTTGCAAGTCTGCTTTCATTGTAATGTCATATTAGTGAAGAACAGCTCAGCTTGAAGATCATGGAAACACTGTAGAGAGTAGACATATTAGACATGGAAACAATGTAGAGAGTAGACATTTTAAATATCGAAACAATGTTGAGAGCAGACATATTAGAAATAGAAATAATGTACACCGCAGACATATTATACATGAAAACAATTTAGAGAGTAGACACGTTAGACATGGAAACAATGTAGAGGGCAGACATATTATACATGGAAACAATGTAGAGAGTAGATATATTAGAGATGGAAACAATGTAGAGAGTAGGCACATTAGACATAGCAGCAGAGAGGGTGAACAGACTCTAATTGGTTGTCCGTTATTTATGAAAAATAAAGGTTCCTACAAAAGCTGAAAATACAAGATCAATAACGTCAAACCGAAGCCTCTAATCGACCGAGATTTCTCTAATTGGGTTAGCTCATTTTGTTACTTTATCGCTGACTTTTTTTTATATTTTTTTTTTATGCGTATTTGTTTACGTACCCGGACACTCACTGTTGGTTGTCACCCTCTCTGCTGCTGTAATTAAATCATTATTATATCAATAATGGAATCTCACACAGCTAAACTAGCTCGACAACGACTAGAGGCAATTAAAAGATATCTTGCGCTTCGTAATAATGTTAAACAACAACTACAAGCGCGTCAGGAGTCTCAGGTGGAATTTGCAGAAGGTGCAGAAAAAATATTTAAACCAATTATCGAACCAACAAAGAAAATTGTTAAAGCAGCTAAAGCAACACAGAAAGCTCTTGAAACATTGCCTGTCGATACTGCTGGCCGTATTCAAGCAGCTCAACCACCACCCGTGCAACCTCCTCAACCACCACCTGAAGAACGGCCACAACCTCTGCCAAGAATTAGAACTAGCATCATAGATAAATTTACGGAGGAAGGTATTGCCGCTATCAGGGACAAAAACCAAGTAATTGATATTGCCGCGTATGGCTATCGTGAAAGAGATAAGTATGTAAAACCCGAATATGTTAAAACTATGAGATCAGCCGATTGGATTAGGGATGTATATCGCATCGCTACTGATACTCCGCAAATCAGATCTGCGGAAGATGTTGGTAATTTTAATACTTTTGACAATACAGTACGCGAGTATATTGAACAAGTAAGACAAGCAAGAGAACAAAGAGAAGAGGAAATTAAGTCAAATCTTGAAGAAGCTAAACAATCAAGAAAACAAAAAGAAAAAAAAAATGAAGTCGAAACTTGAAGAGGTTGAACGAACAAGAAAACAAAAAGAAGAGGAAGATTTGGAATCTGAAGAAATCAGACGAAGGAGGGAATCATTATCACCAAGTAAGAAAGAAACTACTGAAAGTGGTCTTATTACTCCATGTCCCAATAACATCCATGCTGATGTGGACAGACTAGAAATTCTGATTGGTGGAAAACGAGCTAGTAATAATTCTCCAGAAATCATTAATGAAGCAGCTGCTATTTGTCAGAGATTATTTACAGGCGGTATCATGGATATTAATGTGTATCGGTCCCTCATTAATGAAATCGCTGATGATTATTTCAGTGATTAAAGAAACAATATAAAATAAGATTATTATACATAATGCTCAACGCGGACCTGTAATAGTCAGGGTAATAAATTCGAGATTACCAACCTATAAAGCAATCTAAGGGGATGGACTAGGTGATGTTGTTCAGGGTCTATTTACAAGGATAGCCCCAAAAGCAATACCGATTGCAAAGCAACTGGGAATGAAAGCTATTGACGTTGTTCGTGAAAAAGGTATTGGTGTTGTTGGTGATGTTGCTAGCAAAGCATTCTCAGCAATCAAAGATAGACTAGCACGATTAATACGACGAAAACCTCAGCCAGTAAAATTACCCAGCACTGAAGTGATGCCTGCAAATGTTAGTAAAATAATAAATCAAACTGCAAATCAAAAATTAGCAGAGTTGGCTGGTGTACCACTATCAGAAAAAGAACAAAATATAACTTCTAATCTAATAGCGGGGAGTGGTCTTAGTGTTAGACGATAGTAAGCATAATAAAGATGTTCAAACGTGTATCTAATCCCGCATTTGACATGGATGCGTCAGTTCTCAAGGATGAATCGGTGCACGATTATCAATATTATTCTTATGACGCACGACAGCCAAATCAGCGTGGGCGAATTGAGCTGCAAGTTCAGGACACAAGCAAATATTTCTTACCTGCTGAAGCATTTATTGAAGTGAAGTAGAAGGTGAAATTTTAAAAACAGATAATACTGAATATGGAGCTGATATTAAGGTTGGTTTTGTAAATAATGGCATTATGGCGTTGTTCGACAGTGCTACATATGTCATCGACGGAAGACTCATTGAATCAATTCAGAAAGACGTCCATGTTGCCACAACAATAATTGGCCTTGCAAGATACAGCGATGATTACTCGAGGTGAGCTGGTCCGTCAATAATGTTTGCAAAGGATACAACTGATCATCCAGAAAGCAGTAATATAACTACGGGTAATATAAGAAATGCCACAGGAGACGCACAAACTCCCGCAGTAATATCAATGAATGCAAATTTCAACTTGGGATTCGCAACACGTCGGTCAATGCTGAAAGATGGAAGTAGAAGATTTTCATGTGTAATTCCACTGTCACATATCTTTGGATTTTGTAGAAATCTCAGAAAGGTTATTTTCGGAGCCAAGCATACAGTTGAACTCGTACGAAAGGCTACAGACGATGACGCAATCTGGCGACCTGCTGGTGATGCTGGTAAAGTAACTCTGACAAAACTTTCGTTATGGATGCCAGTAATGACTCCAACAATACCTGAAGAAGAACGTTTACTCTCTTTTATGAGTCAAGGTGGTAAATAAATGTTATCATGGTTGACGATGACCACATACAGTGTTCAAAGTACAATTAATGGTTTATTTACATGGCAGATAGCATCACAGCAAGGTGTCCTTGCACAGCGACATATATTAGTTGCTTTCCAAGATGCTGCACGAGTAAACTCACAAACACAAAGTATAATGATATTTGACAAACTCGGTGTTTCTGAGATTTCACTGAAGATAAATGGACATCAAGAACCAGCTGAGGATATATTATTAAATTTTGATCAAAATCATGTAGCACGTGCATATCATCGTTTAATGTCATTTATGGGACGTGATCAAAAAGTTTTTTCTGGTTTACAAATATCACAGCTAGATTTTACAACTTTATATCCGATCTATTACTTTTCGCTGGAACACTTGGATTTTTTTAGGCAATCTGTCGTTGATATACACTTTCGAGCTCGTGTGACAAGAGGAGCTATTGCTAATTATAGAGCAACAGCTGTTTTACTCAGCGATAAGACAATGCTATTTGAAGGTGTTGGTGGCCGCATGAGAGTTATTGATGCCCCAGTAGAAACCATGTAATTAGATCGCTCATGATATTATAAATGTCATATCATCATGTTAGTGTCAGTCTGACTCCTGGTCAGTTTAAAAAACTACAATCAGTATCAAAAGAAAACTGTGGAGTAAAAATATCACTAAAAAAAAAGAAGAACTCACAGGTGGTTCAAATGAACTATCACTGACAGAACGTCAACTCAGGCACTTCAATGAAGCCAAACGTTCAAAGACCGGCATACGACTTAATCTTTCTGCGGGTGCCATTAAAGATATCGCTATGACGGGTGGTATATTTCCACTTTTCGCAGCTATACCAGCGTTGATAGTCGCTGCAGCCTCAGCTATTGCAAAAGCGGCTGCACTTGATGCTGTTGTAACTGCTGCTTCAATGGCATTAAAGAAAGCAACAGGACAAGGAATAAAAAGATCTAAAAAAAATGGAATGGGTCTAAGACTGCCAGGAACTCCCCATTCGTGGTACGAAAAAGGTCTAAGACTGCCCGGGACACTTCGTTGATTCTACCTATGTCCAACTTTGATTTACTTGATGCTGTTGAGCGATTAAATATCAAAAACTTCAGACGTGTTTTTATGCGTGATCAATTACCGCACAAACCAAACAATGTTGAAACAGGTATCATTAATCTCGATAAAAACTCTGGTCCAGGTACTCATTGGGTTGATCCACGTGGAATTGTTTATTTTGACTCGTATGGGTTGGCACCACCAAAAGAATTTTTAAAATATGTTAGTAACATGCAAAATATTCCAATCTGGTATTCAACATTACCAACACAGACGATAACTGATCCGCCAATATATGGCCGTGAAGAACTCGCTGTGCTCGATGCTGTATCATCATCAACAACAACACCTCATAAAGTCGTGCACGAGTATACATCGTCGTCGATGTTTTAAACAGGTATTAGTAAATATAATGGTAGATATTTACGGAAGATCAGCTAAAACTAAAACCCAGCAAGATGATTTATCCAAGTATGCAACTCTTGATCAACTCTGGAATGAAATCGATGATCTTTTAAATCTTGCAAGTGTAGACAGCAATGAAGTCGTTATTTTTCAGGATTAACAAGGACGATTAATATCAAGTAACATCCTGTTAACAGACATCCTTGTACGAATTGCAAACACGCTCAAAGACAATATTGTTGTATTTGATGAAAACGGTAGAATACAAGATTCTGGAAATTCAGTCAACAATTATGCCAAGAAAACCGGCGATATTTTTACTGGTTACATTGTCATGAAACAAAACAAAATTACCGACCTTGGAAATCCGTCCACGGACACTGACACAGTAACAAAAAAATATGTCGATGATCAAGAATCCAAGTTCATATCAGTTAACGGTGGTATGATGCGTGCATTTCTCGACATGAACAACAATGGAATTAATAATCTCATAACACCAGAATCAGATTTTGATGCTGCAACGAAGAAATACGTCGACGATAGCAACATCCCTATGACAACTTCGTTGACGACAATCAACGATGGAATGATTGTATTTAGAACTGAATTTTCTAATCACGTACAAACGTTTTTGAATCTTCGCAGAAACATAAACAGAACCATTAATGAAATTTTTGGAAGTCTAGCAGTTGTTGATATAAAATTCTCCTAAATTAACACAAAACTCAACGATATTGTCAGTGGAATTCCTGATATCGTTGAAAAAAACTAATCTGATTAAAATTCCTCACAAACAGATCATCAGTGTGGTATACACAGTATCATCAGGATCATCAACATGGTCACAGCAAAATAACAATATCAGACATACCGCGGAAGTTACTGGTGTGTACAGGCTGACCGTGTTCAGCTCTGCACAATTTAGGATATTTACCACATATCCATGGCATCATTCAACCGATGATTTTTCTGGTACTGTGTCTATTGTGTTAAATAAAGACGCCGAAGAAATATTTATACTGGAACCATCTGATAAAAAATTAAACGCAGCGTCTTACTGGTGGTGACTGGAATTTGTCGCTGAAACACCTCAATTAATCACTTAATAAAAGTATAACAAATCAAAGTCCAATCGCCGTTCTTCGTTACAGATACAATCAAGTATGTACATGGCAAACTAAACTTAAAAATATCGTTGACGATTATACAGTAAAAGTAAAAAAATATCGCAGACGTGTAGTTGTCATTGATATAATTGTTTATTCAGTTTCTGCTATCATCGCGTCCGCCGGTGTGTTGCTATCAACAATAACAATGATCGCACCGCCCGTTATAACAATCCTCGTTTCGACTTCAACAACTATCGCGGGTATTCTAAGTATTATTGCGAAGAAGATAGCTACATGCACAAACACAAAATTACACGAGGATACAATAAAACTACACACAGCGATGTCAGCATATTCTAAACTATCATCGTATCTCTCGTCGTATCTTAGTGATGGTAAATATCCGATGAGGAATTCACAATGATGATAAAAATTTACAATGAAGTATTTGACGAAAAAATATCCGATCAAGATCAAATTCCAGATTTAAAATAATAATAGCAATAATAATGTCATCGAACGAACAACTACGACAGATCGTCACTAATACAGCACCGTCGAGAACCACAATGATATCGGCGAGTTCAACTAACCCTGAGTTTAATGTGGTTTTTCCAACTGCAATTCCAGCCCAAGAAATAGCTCTAGCCCAATTACGAGTTTATTACAGCTGGCTAAATATCAGGTCGAAATCATTCGGTGGGTTACCCCAAATAACTCGTTAGTGTTCACGTATAAAAATAAACCATGGAACTCCAGATTGGCAAGTTGTTGGCATTCCAACGGGCAGTTATCAAATAGAACAAATCAACGATGAGTTCCAACGCAGAACTAAGTCTATTATAGGAAAAGAATCCAAAATAGCTATTATTGTTCACGAGTCAACGTTATCGTCCTCGATAGAAATAAATTCTCTCGACTACGTTGTAGATATTTATCAAAGTCATATCCGTGCTAGGTTGGTCTGGTATTCCACTAGTTTATGTAGGACCACCAGAACCAAAAAGATCTGATTTTATTACGGATGAAAGAAAATTTATTAAAATTCCAGAATATTGAGAAGAATACCCAGGTTTATTTTTATCTGTGCTTATTAATCAAAATCCAGATAATGAAATATATTTTCATACAGATTATGATGGTACAAAGATTAACAGACTGAATCATTCATTATTTTATATTTCTGCCCGGGGGAGAGGGAGAAAGTTAATGAAAAAATTATTAAATCAACATCCGACTTGATTAAACTTGAACATACGCTTGTGCTCGGTAATTTACAAAATCTTTTTTCTTCCCTATCGCAACATTACAATGATGATATAAATCAACAGATAATCGAAACGATACAACAGCTAAATAAAATTGTATCAGATCTGGTTATTGCTACTCGGGCTATTATTTTGGGAGCAACTGGTTTAAGAAATATTTCTGGGGAATTTTACCCATAAACAATACCAAAATTAAAGCAAATATTTCTTGATTATTACAAAATAACAGAAGAACAATTACCAACATTTATAATTCCTGGATTTGATACTGCTGAACTAAGAAAATCAGTTAATGATCTTATCATGCAAAATTTTCCAAAAATACTTGAATCATGGAGAAAAATAGCACCACCAGCGGTTATTCTCTAAAACAACAACGATTCCTACGGTGGCGGTCGTCATATTTCACCTGGTATTGTTAATATAACATCGACGATCGCAGTCAATCTAGTTTGTAACGTCATTGATGGCAGTTATCAAGTAGATCTTGAAAAATCTAACCAGGCTCAACAAGGATACATCTTATACTCATTTACCCCTCAAGTACCACCAGAATATATAATTGTATCAGAACCAATTAATCCTGTTTATCTGAGATGTATTTAATCCGCTATTGTCAAGGATGCATTTCAGACTTAATAACCATATCGGACACCTTCTGGATTTGAGAAATGAAACATTAAATATAAATCTGTATGTGAGATCGTAGAACAACAACAACAAAAAAAATGTTAATAAATTATCTAAATAAAATCTGAGTAAATATTATTATCAGAATATAAATAAATCTAATTCTGAGTAAATATAATCTGATTCTGAGTAAATATTGTTATCAGAATAAAAAATGAAATATTATTATAATTATCTGATTCTGAGTAAATTGATTCTGAGTAAATATTATTATCAGAAAAAATAAATGTGATTCTGAGTAAATATTATAATCTGATTCTGAGTAAATATTATAATCTGATTCTGAGTAAATATTATTATCAGAATAAGACATATTATTATTATTATTATTATTATTATTATTATTATTATTATTATTATTATTATCAGAATAAAAAATATTATTATTATTATCATCAGAATAAAAAATATTATTATTATTCCTTATACTTTAATTCTGAGTAAATATTATTATCATAATAAAAAATAAATCTGATTCTGATTAAATATTATTATCAGAAATACAAAATAGATAAATTTTTTTTTTACTGTAGTCAGAAATGAATTATCCCTCTTGTTTAGCTGGTACCACAGTCATGGTGACAGAGTTAGTTTCGTCGTCACTACAGTCACTGGTGACATCGCTTTCACAATCACAATCATCACTGACATTACAAGCAGACATAATCTCCCTCAACTGTCTTATACGAGCATTCACAATTCTTTTTGTTTCGTATTCGTGAGACAATTCGGATCTAATCTTTTTGATAAAGTGTGCGAGGGGGGCAAATAGTTTCACCTGCGTATCTTTAACTATTGCCAGCGACTGTAACATTGCTTGCTGAAACAACTTTATGAATCTGTAATCGGCTGGTAGTGTGTATTTATTTTCAAATTTTCGTTGTTGTAATGATTCAAAATCACAAATAATTTTTTCAGGATTAAGTTCATCAGATATTTTTATACCATCATGTTGTAATTTTTCAATCGCAGAAATAATAGCATTAATATTTTCAGAATTCATTATATAATAAATATTTATTTAAAATAAAAAAAATATTTGTATTCCTGAAACCAGGAATGTATTTACAGTATATACAATCTTAATTATAGTATTATATATAAAGACGACACAACATATTATCTTAACTATAGCAGTATTTACAGCATTATATTAAGCATATTTACAGCATACAAGAATGGCACAACCCCCATGTGAACTCCTAGATTGCCAAACGACATTCTAGCAAGTTCAGGGGGCACATATATTTGACAATCTTAACTAACTTAATTCTATTGGAGGGCACACACATATAAACTTAATTATAGTACTTATATAAAGGCCGGCACACACATATAAACTTAATTATAGTACTTATCTCTAAGGACAGCACAGATACATTTAAACTTAATTATGGAAGTATCTCTAAGGACAACACACACACAAACGGGGCCTTCTCTACGTTCAACAGATTTCTGCACACTCTCCCCATAATCAACCCGGGGAGTGCAAAAGTGCATCCACCACGTGGTGACATGGTGGGAGAGTGTACACTTTTCTGTTGAAGGTCGAGCAAATGGGTCGCGGACCCTAACTATTATGAAAAATTGGCATCGTACCGCCACCATCGACAATGTGTCAGTCATGGGAATAGAATTCTAGACCTCGAGCATGAGAATCCAACGTTCTAGCGCTGCGCCACCGGATCTCCTTACAGATATATGTTTCAAAAATTATTATGAAGTTACCTATACTGGATAAGCAGGCAACTTACGTGCAACCAGTATACTGCTGAATAAAATTGCAATTATTGTAAACTGTAGTGTGGATTTTAATGTCTAAAATAAACCTCACACACGTTTCAGAAGTTACCTGATTCTGAATAAACTACAGTGTGGATTTATTTTAATTTCTAAAATAAATCTGCCGGATGTCGTTGGGAGTTCTGTAAACAGATGTTGCGTTACCTACTAAGCGGCGAATTGAATGTTATACATACATTGAAGATCTAAAAATAACCTACCTGGATTGCATGTATATATCAAACTTATGAACAATCTGAATTTATCAGGAGAGTTAAAGATGTAAATATCCTTCTCTGTTACAAATTATACTAATCCACTGACTGCTAATTGCTTACAGACAATTAAGTTACTGAATACGACACACACACACAAAAAAACCAAATCGCGACGGTCATGTAAAATTACGCAGTAACAAGCGGGACAACCGCTTAATTACTCTACCAGAGATAGATTTTCTTGTTTTAATCAGACGTGGCAGCGTACTTAAATTTTATTCGCTGATGATCATACTTATTTGAAAATGCCGATTTGGTTATATTATTCGCGACATATTGTACCGAACACGGGTGAATATCAAAATATTTACCAACTGCATTTATCGAATGAAATATTATTTCTTCGCCTGTCTCTGCATTTACAGACTTAATAACCCTCATTCCAACCATTTTGTGTTTACCACTACCCCTCGTACAGAATTTTGACTCTGTGTGATAGCTTGTAAGTTACATAAACAATTATCAAGTTTCCTGCCATTGATGCAATCGATCACAAGTTCATCTTTAATTATTTTATAAAAACATTCGTAGACAATCCTATGTGAGTAATACTTTTTTCCCCAGCACCAAATCTGAGATAACCGGTATTTTCAACAGTACCGACCGTTTTTTTTAATCGACAGTTCCTGATCACACCATCTCGAGATGCTTCATAATTCTTGATGATGAGATGCTCTACAAATTCATTTTGTTCCATTTGTATAATAATATTATTTGTCTAAATCATTATTTTGAAAATCTGGCGACATAGTCTTCAGCGTTTGTTATGGGAGATTCATCGGTATTATTTTTTTTATCATAATATCGTTTTAGCTCTCTGTATTTTTTACCACCACAACGCACACACAACTGAGTTTCTCCCCTGACCCCAACACCACACCGTAAACACGGTTTTGGTCCTAGACTCTCTCTGCGAAAGCTTTGCATGTTGTATCCACAGAATTTATTTACGCAAGTCCTGTTACAAGGAGTTGTAAAACCGGTCATGAGCCAATTACATTTATTCTTTGCTTCAATCATTATATATATAATTAAACTTCAATTAAATATATATTTGCCTTAATTATAATATGGAGGAGTTTGAGAGATTATCCGCTGTTAAGCCTTCTAGAGCCAGATTCAATATTGACAAGCTGCCGAAATCTAAATTTAGTTTTTCGATGCAAGATCTGGCTTTGGTGAATAGTGACATAACTGATCGTATCAGTAAAGCCAAGAAGGAATTTTGCGAAGATGATGAGGCTCATGTGTGGTCAACATTCAGAATCAAAAGTGTCGTTGATGCTACAATGAATGACGAATTAGGAAGGAAGAATATTAACTATCTCGACAATCAAAGAAATAATATTGTCATGTTAAATAAAAATTCCAAACCAGGAACGTTGGCTGGTATTGACAAACCATATTTTGAACGAGCGTATCCTGTAGCTGCAGTTGTTTTTGCGTTATATCCGATAAATAATAAACCTAGCATCGATGATCTCAAACCGATGAAACTATCAAGGATAAATTGTGTAGCTGAGCGAGTTACAGAACACTTCACAAACGCGATACGTGGAAACGGTTTAACGGATTTGCGACGTAAAAAAATAAAAACGTGGGCAGTAACAGTTAAAGATACCGGAGCGTCTATCAGAGACGTTGCTGAACTGGAAAAAAATAATAAAATTTCGGATTTCGGTGAAGACATTAACCGGAGAGATTTTGTATAAATCGAAATGTGAATCAAGAGGAGCTCCGATAGAAATTAGTGATCATAATGCACAACATGGACATCGGCTGTAACAATATTTCCACGAAATAGAACAGTTCAATTTTATAATGATCATATATTTGATTTTATCAGAAATATCAGTAAGAGTGACCCTGTGTCCGTGTGGTTATTTCAGAGTTCAGAATCCGTGAATTATAATCAGTTTGTACGACCTAGCGGAGAAATTTATCGTGGAGAATCACTCCACGAAGAAATGAAATATCTTGCTTTGAAATATACCCCTGCCGATGTCATGGTTGGACAATTGCTGAATAATTGATTTTATCCTTCCATCAGTTGCTGCTCACTTTGCTCAGGAGAAAAATTCATGGAAACCGACACGATAGGAATTTCTTGAAGATATTCAACGCAGCTGCATCAAATACAGACACAGGGGATTATGGAATATTGAATACGATTATAAGGATGTTATCTCGGTTTATATGGTTGCATGTTATTCTGGAAGTTTTCTTGGATACGGAGAATGTTCTGAGTATTTCGAAAGATTTGGACATCCAACACACGAGATGACCCGAGTTGCGATAAATGGTACTTTACCAGATTTTGATCTGACTGGAATCGCCTGTATAGAATCATTCGAGTTTACGGAAACGCTCAATCTGATTACTTATGCTTGGTTTGGCCGTCATTTCTCAGAAAAATGTTGGGCTCCAATAGTACTATTACGAGATATGGTTGATAATAAAATTTTAATATCGTTGGTTGCAAGTAAAGCGATAATATCGTATCATTCACAAAAACAAATCTGGTTACCACAATAAAAGAAATATTATGATGATGAAAATCCTGATATGACTGATTATGAAAATAAAGTTGCAAAAGATCTTGGTAGGAAAATAATTGGTAAATTTACTCAAGGAGGATCATATAATCATAAACGACATTGTACAAGATTAATTATGGCCTATGGTGAACTCGATTTTATAATTGCTGATACAACGGAGAAAAGCATATTTATAAGTCGAAGTAATGTTTATTTATCAGATGGAACTAAATTAGATACAATTGTGAGTTATATTGATGGTGAGTCACCGCAATTTACTCATTTAAGATCTTCGATGCTCGCGTATGCTTCGATAATCTATTATCGATGATAAACAGATTTCCTCTGATTGTGGTCAGAGTCGCTACAGATTCATTTTATATCAATAAAAAACATACAGAATTGCAAGAAAAATTACATATCGGCGCTGATGCATCATGGGGCGAATGGAGAAGAAAACGAGAAAAGATACTTAGTTATTCTGAATCTGCCGACGTTGAAATCAAGAGTATTTATTACAAAAATAATCAAATATCAGAATTATCATCTGCACCATTGATATATGATCCTGTAGTTAGACATAAAACCATTTATCATAATGGACCCGGAGGATCAGGCAAGACAACTAGTGTTATTAAATTATTTCAAAATCTTGATATGATTGTTTTGACACCTACACACCGACTCGCCAGAGAAATGAACGAACGAGGAGTAAAATCTCAAACTTATCATAGTTTATTCCGATGGTGCGAAGACGCATGGACTCCATCACGGATGGGTGAGAAATACATTCCTAAAATTATTATTTGGGATGAAATATGCACGGTATCGCTGGAAGTATTAAAAATATTTATTGACTGGTTGTTGACGAAAAACACTGCTCTGATAATGTGTGGCGATCATGGTCAACCGCCGCCTTTTGTTGGATCGTCTCCACACGAATGGTTAAAAACATTTGTAGATTATTACGAAGAAATAACTGATGATCATAGAGCTATTGATGAACCGCTGAAAGAGTTTAAAAAGTTAATCAGACTGCAGCCAGATAAAATACGGTGTGAGATAATGCGTAAAGTAATTCCAGAAACACATGTAAATGATTTTTGGAATTTATGGAGGCCTGCTGATTTGATAGTTGCAAATAGAAAGATAGTTCATGATACACTTCAACAACAATTATTTTTGTTACATAAAGAATTTTTTTAAAATCTACCTGTACCATTATGTTATCGCCCAGCAGATACTCGACGACAGAATATTGAAGTTGATATTCCAGGTTGTGGTGATAAACAAAATCTTGTATTAAATGATAGTTTTAGTTCCTGTCAGTGCTGTTGAGAGCGAGTTAACGATGGACAAACTCCGTGGACACTAGGCTACGCTATAACGATTCACTCGTCACAGGGATTAACTATTTCTGATACAAATATCTGGATTGTCGATGATAGAATCGAATGGTCATATTTAGTTTATCTCGCAGTGTCTCGAGTCAGAAGAATATCTTAGCTGCGGAGGGTTATCATAGACTTTACCGACACCGATGATTTAGTTAATATCGACTTCGTCGTCATCAACAAAAAATTATCTGGTTATAAGCAATGTCACAAAAAAGTAATCGCGACTTTGATATCGATGCTGAATTTATTATGACACTGAAAAAAACGACAGAATAATCATTGTGCGAGCTGTAACTGTAATATGTTGTGGCAGTATTCGAATAATAATCCAAGACAGTTTACCGTAGATAGAATTAATAGTAGTCTTGGTCACAGACGCGAAAATGTGATGCTGACATGTCTTGAATGTAATCGACGTCGAGGAGCCAGTTTTCAAAGTGAACGCGGTGGTAATTGTGTGTCTTCAGGAATTACTTGTAATTGTTCGCGTACAAATCGACGTTGAGGAGCAGTTGAATCTAGTCTGTAGATTGCAGGTCTACCTGTGGATCTTGCCACGCTGGAAATTTTATGTGTGGTCACACTCCAGATAGGATCAGTTGCTCTTTATTTACCGCCTTCAAGTTCACCAGGTTCATACAAATATCTTACAGTCACATTGCCTAGTACTGGTTGAGAGGAAGAGTCATGTCGTTGTATTGGTATATGTTTTTGTTTTTTTGTGATCGCATTGGTAGGCTTCATAAGAGTTGCACGAGTAATTTCATTATTTAACGCAGCTATCACACTTGGTAATCTTGCAACCCATTCACGAGATCTTTTATCTGTGGATAATTCGTTTGCATATTGGTATCCGAATCATTTCTCAGCAAATGTTCGATTAAATCGTTCAACAATTGCCTGATTACGATGAATTGCAGTGTGTCCTCGTCTGATTTTAACATTATGTTTTTTCATCAGAGATGATACTGCACCAAGAAATTCCTTGCCAGGATCAACCTGTAGTAGTTGTGGCCATCGCAATGGTCCTCGTTGATAAATTCGTTCAAAAGCAGATGCAACTTCAGATGCTGTTTTTGTTCATAATGGTTTTACTTCTTTATATCTACTTGCAACGTCAACGACAGTTAACGCGTATTTATATGTGCGTGATTGACGTCTACCAGTTTTAATGGTATCATGTGGTAAAAATAAAATATCTACTTGATGAACTTCATTGGGAATACTGACATCAAAATGTGCGTACTAAATTTTTTAGGTGGTGGTAGATAAATTTGCCATAGTGCCTGTCATGCTAACCAATTTTCAGCAACAGAACGTGAGACACCTGCTGCAACAACAAATTTACTAATCGCTGCTCTACCCCTCCAATATTATTTTGGGCTATAATGAACCGATTCCATTATTTTAATAATAATCAGTTGATTAATTACCAGCCCCTAGCACTAGTTTACCTTTCATCGCAGATTTTAGTAGAAAACTAGCAAGTTTTCTCTGAGAGATTTATTTTTTATGGAATTTAACGAGTGAATCAACTTCACATCTGCAATATGTCGTTGATGTAAATCTTTATTTTTATACGCAACATCATGAACGTGACACGCTTGATCAATTGCATTTATTGGATACTCTCCAGTTCTTGGCTGGTCTCGTTCGTCAAGTCGGATATCAAGTCGGGTTCCAGGACCACAATAATTATATCCAGGAAGATATTTTTCTCTTGGGTATTTGGCCCATGGAGTTCCTGGTAATTTTCCCAATGAAGCAGCAATGTCACCACCTGCCTTAGTACGAGACGAAATAAATCTGTATTTGCTTGTACCACATTTTACACACTTGCCTGTAAGTGCACGCTTCTTATCTTTGTTATTGTTGTTGTTAATCCACTTGTGGGGGTAGATGTTCTGCATCGAATACAATATAAATCCATATTATTTATTATATTTGCACAACATGGATATTATTAACTTTTCAGCGACACGAAAGCAGGAGCTAGTCAAGCAGCATCCAGCACTACCAAATTCTATCAGAGCAATTATCACAGGTTCATCTGGGTCTGGTAAAACACCAATTATTACTTTATCTGATAATGAGATGGCTCAAGTGGGATAAGTTATATTTAGTGGCACCATCTGTAGATGATCAGAGATGTTATGAAGTACTTAAAGATTTTAATGAAAACGCAAAATTGTTGGACGAGGATGATAATGATATTATTGATTTTATCACCGATATTAATGAAGCCCCATCTGTAGATGACCTCGATGGATTTATTAATAATCTCGTAGTATACGATGATGTGATGCTGGACAAACAATCAAATCCAGCTCGGATATTTTCTCGAGGCAGACACAAAAATACTGACGTGATTTATGTTACTCAGCGATATACACAAATACCTAAAGTGATCAGAGACAACTGCAATATTTTAGTTGTGTTTAATGGAGTCGATACATATTCATCAAACGTGGTGTTCAGGGGATATGGACATGATTAAATTCAAAAACTTCTTAGCGAGCACAAGCTACCCCACACGGATTTATAACGATACATTTACACGATCCTCGGTCGAGGTATCGTATAAGTCTCGATAAAATTTTTGGTTGACACTACAGTAGCAGACAGGGTGACGACCAACAGTGAGTGTCCGGGTACGTATACAAATACGTAAAAAAAAAATGAAAAAACAGTCAGCGATAAAATAACAAAATGAGCTAACCCAATTAGAGAAATCTCGGTCGATTCGAGGCTTCGGTTTGACGTTATTGATCTTGTATTTTCAGCTTTTGTAGGAACCTTTATTTTTCATAAATAATGGACAACCAGTTAGAGTCTGTTCACCCTCTCTGCTGCTGACATGGAATCGATGTGGAGAGTAGACCCACTAGACATGGAAACAATGTGGAGAGCAGACATATTAAACATGGAAATAATGTAGAGAGTAGCCACGTTAGACATGGAAACAATGTAGCGAGTAGACACATTAGACATGGAAACAATGTAGTTAGTAGACACATTAGACATGGAAAGAATGTAGAGAGTAGACATATTAGGCATGGAAACAATGTAGAGAGTAGACACATTAACATGGAAACAATGTTGAGAGTAGACACATTAGAACTGGAAACAATGTAGAGAGTAGACACATTAGACATGGAAACAACGTAGAGAGTAGACATATTAGACAGGAAAAAAAGTAGAGTTGACATATTAGTCAGACAGGGAAACAATGTAGTGAGTGGATAAGTTAGACATGGAAACAATGTAGAGAATAGGCAAATTAGACATGGAAACAATGTAGAGAGTAGATAAATTAGACATAGAAACAATGTATAGAGTAGACATATTGTAAATGGAAATAATGAAGAGAGCAGACATATTAGACATGAAAACACTGTAGAGTATACACGTTAGACATGGAAACAATGTAGAGAGTAGACATATTAGACATGGAATCAATGTAGAGAGTAAACATATTAGACATGGAATCAATGTAGAGAGTAGACATATTAGACATGGAATCAATGTAGAGAGTTGACATATTAGACATGGCATTTCTGTAATAAGAAGTTGAGTCTTTAATATTCATTACCTTTAACAATATTAAATGTATAACATACTAAAGGTCATTGAATCACTAAAATTCTTTAAAGTACATTGGTTTCAAATGAATAACACGTTGATTAGTACTCATGAAGTAAATCAATATATCGTGATGTGTATCGTATCATGACGTGTATCGCAATACATGTTGTAGCTTCATTCTAGCGTTTCGTTAACCTCTATAAAGAAGCCTAGTTCCCATTTTCAGAGCATTATATAGCCGATGATGTTTGAAAACCACCCAACAGTAATAAGAACCATTTTTCTGTCTATCGTCTTGAAAAGAATCATTTCTAAATATTCTTCTCCAATTTGATTCCGGTTTGGAAGAAATAAAGAAAGATAAAAAAGAAAAGTAATATAAAAAACAAGATTGAAAACATTAAAACGTAAAACTTATTTGTTCGTACAAATCTGACAGTGAACACTAATTACGCTGTTGTTATATGAAGAATAATATACAAAAAGGTGCTTAGTTACATTTCTTCAATACATTTATTGCATATCGTGTCGATGTTCACGACTCACAAGCAGTCATATTTAAGTGGAGAATGAGGATGAGGTTCTTTCCTTCTTTCGCTTAAAACAAGGGTCCCCCGAAGGATGGCATCACATCAGCGATAGTCGATATTATCTTTCTTCCATTTCTGTTTTTACTTTCAGAAAGAATTCTAGACCTGATATAGCTAATGATATTAATGTGAGTTTATAAAAGGAATCATCCAACCATTTAACCTTGAAGAAGCCTCCACCAACACAGTAGTCACCAGAAATGTAACACCTACATCTCAGTACGTACTCAAAACCCGGAAACGAGAGTTCCGCTCACTACCAGATTACGTTTAATAACAATGTAAAGCACAAAATTAAACTACACTCTTAAAATTGTTTAATAACAACGTAGTGGAGGTTTTATTATTTTCACAGCAACTTTAAAACACAATCTTAAATTTGCTAACCTCGCTATGTATCTTTATCTGCTACAACAAGCGAGACAAAATAAATGAATGCCAGGTTGTAAAATTAAGGTATCGCAAAAGCGACTGTTTCACCTTACACTGGGTCAACCGGTGCTACGTTAATTATGTATTGACGTAACCAATGCCTACACCCACCGCATTCTAAAATCTGCTAGGAACCACGTATGCCTAACAACACAGAAACAGACTGATCAAATACGAGAGAAGCTTTATGTGAGTATATGTGAGACAAGCTTTATGTGAGTATAAGTGAGACAAGCTTTATGTGAGAATATGTGAGACAGCGTCCATATCACGTCTAATTTGTTGGACAAAGTCAGCAGTACTGATCGGTTTCTAGAGCAAACAATATGTCTGTTATGGAAATATGGATGAGTCTACTTGAACAAACATGTCTGTAATGAATTATTGATTTGAAGGGAACGTGGTTGCGAAACCAACCCACTTGATTTTCGATAAGAGACAACGTTCAAGTCGTAGAGTTCCCTAGTGGCCGCGACGTACGATTCCTGGATACAGTTTCCATCGAATACGTTTTATTGTCAACGAACTGCTGTCAATTTGATACGTGTATCTTCCCTTGAAGTGCACTCAACATTTTGTGGAAAGATTTTTTTTCTTCATTAAGTCTTTCTCTTCCTTCAATATATGCTCTTCAGCTGGTGGCATAGAATAAAATAATTTGGAAGAAATGGAATGATTTATCTTTCTTGGAAAGAATCCAACTTTCAAAAACTAAACTTTGTTCGAATCTCTCATTTAAATGCAAATAAGAAAAATGTTCACTTCTATGTGACTAATAATGCAATAAAACAAATAAGTTAATTTTGGATTCAACACATTTGCTTTAATACGGCTTAAATTTGCAGCCAGATGTAATCAGTTTAACCCGATTAAGTAAATAAAAATATATAAATACTGATAATGTTATATCCTATCTTACATCAGCCACAAATGGAAACAAACAGGCTTGTGCTTTTGCCATAAACAATATTCAGTGAGAAGCAATTATTTACTATTTAGGTCGACCCAAAATCTCATTCAAAACCTATACAAGGTAGTGATTTAGTATTTAGGTCGGCCCAAAATCTCATTCAAAACCTATACAAGGTAGTGATTTAGTATTTAGGTCGACCCAAAATCTCATTCAAAACCTATACAAGGTAGTGATTTAGTATTTAGGTCGACCCAAAATCTCATTCAAAACCTATACAAGGTAGTGATTTAGTATTTAGGTCGACCCAAAATCTCATTCAAAACCTATACAAGGTAATGATTTAGTATTTAGGTCGACCAAAATCTCATTCAAAACCTATACAAGGTAGTGATTTAGTATTTAGGTCGACCCAAAATCTCATTCAAAACCTATACAAGGTAATGATTTAGTATTTAGGTCGACCCAAAATCTCATTCAAAACCTATACAAGGTAGTGATTTAGTATTTAGGTCGACCCAAAATCTCATTCAAAACCTATACAAGGTAGTGATTTAGTATTTAGGTCGACCCAAAATCTCATTCAAAACCTATACAAGGTAGTGATTTAGTATTTAGGTCGACCCAAAATCTCATTCAAAACCTATACAAGGTAGTGATTTAGTATTTAGGTCGACCCAAAATCTCATTCAAAACCTATACAAGGTAATGATTTAGTATTTAGGTCGACCTGTATCTTCAAGACCTACACATAGACTTACAGCTTCAGAACATATGCTGACTTAAGTATCTACGTTTTAACCGAAATCAAAGAAAACCACTGTCTATGTAAACCTATAATACTATTCATTAACGAAGCAAAGACAAACAATTTTACTCTGTATGAACATGTTTAAGTCCAACTTTCATAAAAAAAACCCTATGAAAAAATCAAACAAAACGACTGGTATGTATCCCTATATCTTTCGGTGCACAGGTCTAGATGAAAATAAGACAAATTCATGTACAGCTTTATTGCTTTTTGTGGATGAATAAAATATTTCTCTCAAACTAGTAACTAGTATAGTCATAAAGACTGATCTTATTATATTTAGGCAAGACGCTGGCATGTGAAGTTCGCAATCCGGGTGTTAAGTTTAAACGGCCGTTGGATCAAAAGACTTCAAGCGACCGCCTCAACGAATAATTTCAAAGTGACTTACTTACTTAACGAATAAAATAAAGAAAAATGGCTCATATGCGCTCCTATTCGTCATTCTTAGCAATTCTCTCCTCCGTTCATGCCAAGAATGCACAGTCAGCTTAGCTGGAAGAGCATCAGAATAACCCCCTCCAAAAAAGATTGCACTCTGGTATGTCCGTTCGTACTTCATGGCCGCTCGCGATCTAAAAATGAAAGAGTTTCTCTAGAGCTTATGAGAAGCCTGAAGTTAGCATAACCCGTCTGGGTAAGCAACAATGCATCAGTTGCGTTTAACAACACATGTCTGTGTACCGTTTGAAAAAAAAATTGTTCCTGTTTGCAAATGTAATAGACACAATAAAGGAAGGGAAAGTTTATTATATACAGGAAAATGCCTATGACTCAAACATCAATCACTCAATACTTGGCAGTAGCTTGAATAATCTACTTTGTCACGATTTAGAACTCTCACTTGTCTGAGACCCGAACAACTCTTATATGAGATGTTTTATGCAAACTACAACCTAAAGAGCAAACTATTTATTCACAGAAAAGGAATAATCACATCATAATCACTATCAAGGTTGAAGATGGAATTCCTGAGAGAGAGAGAGAGAGAGAGAGAGAGAGAGAGAGAGAGAGAGAGAGAGAGAGAGAGTTGAAATTTTACACAAACAAATGTAGTAAGTTATTAGTGTTAAGTTTTAAACATATTTAATTGCCATATAAAAGATGCACATGTGACTGGGCAACAATGTTGTGACTCTGATGATACGCGAGAGGGTCAAGTTTCGTAAGTACCTATCTTGATTGTGCATGAGAGGGTCAAGTTTCATATGTGCCTAACATATCTTGATTGTGCATGAGAGGGTCAAGCTTCGTAAGTACCTAACATATCTTGATTGTGCATGAGAGGGTCAAGTTTCGTAAGTACCTAACATATCATGATTGTGCATGAGAGGGTCAAGTTTCGTAAGTACCTAACATATCTTGATTGTGCATGAGAGGGTCAAGTTTCGTAAATACCTAACATATCTTGATTGTGCATGAGAGGGTCAAGTTTCGTAAGTACCTAACATCTTGATTTTGCATGAGAGGGTGAAGCTTCATGGAAATAAGTACCGGAACAAGAGATAGAAGAGTTTATGTTTCAAAAAAGCACATGCTCTAGACGAGCTATTTTACCGACACGATATAAAACAAATACTACGTATAATGTACATTAAAGTAGTATGTCAACGAGTGGTCCTGAGTAGTCATTTTAGACGACACAACATTATTATTATGTCAATACTGAGTCCTAAGTCGTAATTATGTATGACACTACAGTATTATGTCAACAGTGGGACCTTAGCATCGATTATGTATACACTACGGTAGTATGTCAACGAGAGGTCCATAGTAGTAATTATGTATGACACTACAGTATTATTTCAAGGGTCAGTCATAAGCAGTAATTACTAATGACACTACGGTAGTATTTCAATGGTAGGTTATAAGCAGTAATTACGAATGACACTACACCAGTATGTCAAATGTTGTTCCAAAGTAGCAATTACGAATCACTTCAAAAATAGGTCAATGGTAGGTCCTAAGCAGTAATTACGAATGACACTACAGGAATATGCCAATGGTATGTCGTAAGTAGTAATTAAATATGACACAAAAGCAAAGTGTCAATAGTTGGTCTTATGTAGTCATATGCCACTACAGCAGTATCTTTATGCAATGAAAGAAAGTCCTAAAAACTGAAAATGGAGTTTTGAATCTCTACATGTATCACTAGAATACAAAACATTCTCGAATCATCTGCGTCCTCACTGTTCGCCAATAACATGTTTTAATTACTAGATTCCTTAATCTTCTTCGACATTGCTGCCCGTAGGTTCTTCCATCGAATAAAACTTTTTATGTAATATTTTATGTAATTCGTATATGAGGTGCTTTATGTAATTAACAACCTCGTGAGCAGAATCTTGATTCAAGGAAAAGAAATAATCACAGCATACACGCTATCAAGGGTGTAGATGAAATTCCTGAGAGAGAAACAGAAAGCTGAAGTTTAAAATAAACAAATGTAGTAGGCTACTAGTTTTAAGTCTCAAACATATTTAATTGCCATATAAAAGATGCATTTGTGGCTGGGCAACAAATTGTCCAGTTGAGATATTTTCATATTTAAAGATGCATTTGTGGTTGGGCAACAAGTTATTCAATGGAAGTATTGTCATATTAAAGATGCATTTGTGGGTGGGTAACCAGTAATCCAATTGAGATATTGCCATATAAAATATGCATTTGTGGCTGGGGAACAAGTTGTCCAATTGAGGTGTTGCCATATTAAAATGTATTTGTGGTTGGGCAAAAAGTTATCCATCTTCCTACATAAAAAGCACGGAACAATATAATCAATGCAGAAACGGGATGGGGTATATAGTAGTAACAGGTCAATCGTTGCAGGCAAAAGTAGATGCTTTAACATTTAGAAATAGCCCATGCTTTGATTTACAGAAAGTTTATATTGAGATGCAATTTCATGTGCCTCTCCGCAGTTTCTTGTGATTCTCCGCAGTTTCATAACGACTATTGGATGATATCGTATGTAAATTAGCCAGCATTTTTAAGAGTACTACAAATGTTTCTAATTCTTTCATGGGCGATATAATATTTTCTCTCAAGTTATGTATAGTATTGTGGCGCTTCAGATTTTTCATCAAGTATAAGTCGTCTGAATTCACCAACTGATGGAGAAAATGTTACATTTTCAGGAAGTGTGCTCCTCGGAGATATGGCCGACTTGATAAATGACCTTGCAGTTTTTAATCTCAGGTTTGTAATTTTCTAAATAAAATCAATTTCGTAGATTATATCTTGGTAGATTGGCAGCGAAATGTGGCAATGAAACGTAAAGATAAATTCGGCATTGACAATGTATAATTTTTAAACATATATGATAATGTATGCAATTTTCAAGTTTCATATAAATATGGGAGGCTAGTTTTTAATACAGGTTTTCATTTCTGGTGCTTCTCGTAAGCAGAGAAACAACTCGTACAGTCTCTAATTGGAATTTTAATAATTTATTTTAATACTCTTTAAAACAACAGCTTCATATCCAATACCTAGTCTTACAAATGACAGTTTGTTTGTTTTTCTAAAGACTTCCTGGTTAATTTAAATTCCTATCTTCAGTGTCATTGTATCATTTTATATACATAATTACACAGATCGTGTTTGTGTACCGACCATTTTATCATTTTTGGACAGATCGTGTTTACGTAATCACTATTTTATCATTTTGGATAATTAACTACACAGATAGTGTATACATAATCACTTTTTACTGTTTTGGATACATTATTACACAGCTTGTATTTACGTAATGACTATTTTAACATTTTGGATAATTACTTACACAGATTGTGTTTACATAATGACCATTTTACTATTTTGGATACATAATTACACAGATCGTGTTTGCGTAGTGACTATTTTACATAGAAATTAAGTTACACTTCAACATTTATGACAATTTGCAAAACTATTCATCAGCGTCCCTTACATAGGCCCGAAATTATCACAGATTGAATACATTAAATCAATCAGATGATAGCGTCAAAATTTCTGAAACGTCTATACGTTTCTAAGTCTTGCGAACCTGATGAATTACACACAACAGTCTAGCAACATGTTTTAGAAGAAATAGTGTCTTTTAAACTCATATCTTTCCAAAAATCCCAAACTTATAAGATGCAGGCAAAATCCTGTAGGTATTGTGAAAATAATGGATTTAGATTTTTATTACTGATCTATGTCACAGCCTTCTTCATCCCCCCACCAAAAGGTTGTCCTTATATCATGTGGAAATGTTTCACTTACATAATCTTTGAAAATGATTGCAGACCGATCAATATTTGTGCAGTGCTGATGATCGGACAAAATTTTTGCAGTGCTTGTAGGCCGATCAGTCTTTACATAAAGATTCTATATTATGTCTTTGTACCAGTGCGACTGGCTCTTGTATAATGATGTATTAAATTATGTTCATTTCATGCGTTCAATTCTCAAAAGAAAAATAGATTTAATCAACAGATATATAAATTAGGCATGCCAGTATTTTAAAGCAAAATTATGCCTTTCTTGTCCTTATACAAGAGCCATTCAACTTGATATTTGCCAATTTGGAAGCTACATGAATCATTGACTGGTGAAAGTGCTAGCAAATATTTCAGAGACCTAATATTATTATTCCAAGACTATGTATGCTTACCATTACACGACATCATATATAAAAGGCCAAAATGGCGTCGCTTCCAAATTTGGCTCATTATTGGGGACTACATACATTAGCTTGACCACAAGAACCCTATGTGTATCAGCACACAATCCGTAGAACCTATGTGTATCAGCATACAATCCGTAGATTAGTACCATACAAATTTCACAATATGCCGTCATATGAGCCTCTGAAACTCAGTGGATAAAAGCTTTAAACAGAAAAATATTTCCGAAAATGGTTTTTGTTTGTTTAGTACATTTTTTGGATGGGAGGCCGACCAAAACAAATCCATTTCCGAAGCTTAAATTGGGATGTGAAAAAAGTAACTCCCAGCAGACGCAAGATTTTCAAAGAAGATACGAAAGTGAGAAACCGAAAAGTGATAGAAACTGATGTTAAGCCTGAACACGGAATACAAGGTCCTTATGCGATTCCTCTTGGTCACAATCCATGGCATATAGAGGTGAGAACTGAGAAGGCTGATTTTATTATCATCTTCAATGTAAAGTCTCGTTTTTTTTTCCTTTTCATTGATAGTGGTGGCAGTGGACGTAGCAAAAGATGTGGAACTAATAGCAGCATTAAAAATGTTGCCAAGACTTCTCTACAACCGCCAACATTTGCCATCACCATTTCCTACAGCAACAATAGAAACAGCAAACAAGGAAGCAACAACATCAATAGCAACAACTACAACTGCTGTTACTATAATTATTCTGTTACTACTACAATAATTGCTTCTACTAGTACTGTTATTACTACTACTACTACTACTACTACTACTACTACTACTACTACTCTGTTGCTACTACTACATGACTAACAACGATCTGTATTTTCTCTACAGCAAATACTAATTATCCAAACACTAATTTTTGTTCTGTTGTTTCTCTTTTTGTAGTTTATTGATTCTTATCGGTGAAATATGCTTACAGTCTGCTCCAGTTTCTTGAGCGTATATCCCTGCAAATCAAACACAAAACTGCAAAACTATAAGTAATATCTACGTTTGAAATTATGGAAAAGTTCGTAAATTGTTCGCAATATCTGGTGAAATGACTGATGTACCACAAACGTATAAGCATCAAAGTAGTGGTGTGTTTTTCTCTCGTATAGACGATAAAAGAATACTAAAATAAATAAAAACGCCAGTAAATACGCTTGGAAGTAGGCGACCAGCGCTTTTGTGTATTTGCATCTAGAACGATACGACAGCATCTAAATATTTCTTTTTAAAATGTCTGGTACACTTTCACAGTGAATAATAATAATAATAATAATAATAATAATAATAATAATAATAATAACAACAACAATAATGTGTAGTTTTAATCTACTTTTCCATGGCGCCCATCGTAAATACTATCTTCCACCAACGGGTACTAACGAGGTAGAGATTTTGTCTGGGAACTAAAGAGTAAAGTTACATAGATATACAGCGTGTGGGAGGAAACCAAATGAATCATCTGTGGATATTGACTGAGTTATTTGATGTGATAAAGCAGGGGCCAAAACAACCCCTTGAATTTATGAAAGAGGCGGCAATTTTGGAACTAAAAGGGTCATTCTAGCAAGGTAACTCGTTTTGATTTCAAGTTTAACACTTGGAATATTTTATTTAATTGATTCAGTTTAACAGAAAACGTTGGAACATTTGAGTTATTTTTGCGTAATGAGTCACAGTGAAGTGGTCTTTCCGTAGGAATAAAAAATCTTTGAAAATGAAACGTATCATTACACCTGACACATACGATGTTGTTGTTGGAATAATGGAAAGACTGAGTAGTTACAATTATCTTACTTCCCAGCCGGTGTTAGGAAATATGATACAATCCATGGTCAGGTCATGTATATATTTTTATCCTTTTTTATGCTCTGATATAGGTTATAACGGTAATCTCTAGAAATTAAATATTTCTTGATTGAAGATTGAACAAGTGATTTTAAAATTAAACGCTTACTTTTCCAACTGGGCAAATTATGTTCAACAATCTCGTAAAAAAGACTATGTAACTAGCCCAAGATTTTCAAATCTTCCATGGATATGGCTTTGACATGAGATACACGCCATAGATAATGACTCTTCCTAAAAGCCAGTGGTCATGTGATTTACTGTTCAGCTTTTATGTACGATCGTGTTTCATACTGTAATGTATATGGGACATAAAAACATGTGCAATATGTAATGATACATTTCTAAGTTAAACAAAAGGACATAAGATAGTCAAATGTTTTCCGATATTGTTGTTGATGTTGATATTGTTGTTGGAGGTTTAACACCATTTCTCAGTGCGTGACACATGGCAGCCAGTATAAATGGTGGAGGAAGAACCCGAGAAAACCCTGGTAAGAACCAACGACCTACGGGAAGCTACTGGCAATTTTCTCACATACATACCCACTTTCTCAGAGCCCTGACTCGAACCTACGTGGGCAGAGGTGAGATGGCAATGATCGCTAACGGCGAACGTTCTTAAACCATCCGGTCACATGGGACCCCAAAGTTTGTCAGTAAGAGTTAGGTCGTCTGGAAATAATTACTCACACTAAGTTTGATTGCAATCTACGAAGTCCTTAAAAGTAATTACGCGGAAACGACATTTGTGACGGACGGTTGGACTGACTGGACGTCATGGGAAGGACAGCATTGGATAAGACCCAATGTCCCCTCTCTAAAGTCCTCAATCGTTATATCCGTATATCATTATTACGGAACTAAAGTAATATATTATACATCGGATAGATCGATAGATATTAGAGGCATACAAGTGGATCATGTACGGCAAGGATGGGCAGATACGAACATGAAATGAAGCCGCTGTCTCTACATGTAACATACAAAAGAAAGGAACTCATTTCTCTGAAGATTAAGATGTACGTGAATTCAAAGCTAATATTGCACATTTTACTTTTAAACTGCAGTACATGAAATGTTTATAATAATAATAAAAATAAACTGGTAGAAAGAAACCAACATGCGGATCTTTAGCACAATATGTAGCTTGAGTTTGCTTTTAAAAGATGAAACATAAACCCCTCCACTATAGGCAGTTCTCTGTCCATTCCATAGTCTGTCAAACATAATTGACGAATGGTATGGAATTATATATACTCATAATAAGTTACATCCAACAAACAATCTGCAATTATAAATAACCTGAAGTGAAAAATTTTGAGATATCCAATTCATTAATTTAAGTTATTTTAACTTGCAAGACGTTTGTACGCTAAGGTAATGTATCTTTCAATTTGAAGTTGCAGTTGTAAACCGCACATACAAGATTTCTAGCCTAAGGGTCAGGTTTGTAAACCGTACATGAAAGATTGCTAGCCTAAGGGTCAGGTTTGTAAGCCGTATATAATAGTTTTCTAACCTAAGGTCAGGTTTGTAAGCCGTACATAGATTTCTAGCCTAAGGGTCAGGTTTGTACGCCGTATATAATAGATTTCTAGCCTAAGGCTCGGAGCTGACCATATATGCTGATTCATGCATAGTACCTCAACTGATACGCAAATATTCTTTACATATAGATAGGTACTCCACATACAACACGTACTGTTTTATCATTTTTTTTTTCTTAAATAAGGAAGACGTAATGAAATTTACTTAAAAACCTAATCTGCGTTAACAGCCTCTGACGTTTAAAACAATTCACATATATGAGCGGTACATTATTTTACCTGGAGAAGTCATACCTTCCATCAAAACAGCTTTTCTTTTGATTGTTTCATCTGAAATAGGAATTATTATTATTATTATTATTATTATTATTATTATTATTATTATTACCTATAATACTATTGTTCTCTTTTAATTTCACTTTAAACACCCCATAAATATGAAATCAAATGATACAAAACAAATATTTTAAAAGTTTTGAATTTTTTTTTAGTGTACTACAAAGATAAAAAGCAGATTTTCTTTAATTAAGGGGAATTAATTCAATGATCTGTAAGACTGGATTAATGTAAATATTCCAGTGATTACGGGGAATTAGTCCACTGTTTAATGTACTGAAAATACTCAACAGACATCCATTCGGAGGTTCACTATACAAACCTTGCTGTATCTTTATTTTCCCACAAAGGTCAGCACATTTTTGCGCCTTGGTTGAAATTTGATCAAAAAGCTAAGCTACACACTTTATGTTCTTTAGTCCCGTGTTTTCAAGTACAACGTGTATCATGTCGAGCTTCTGCAGTGTGTTTTCAAGTACAGCATGTATCATGTCGAGCTTCTGCAGTGTATTTTCAAGGTTATCGACTGTGTTTTTGAACGATCGTTTGGCATTCTCCTGTAACCATGCGGGTAGTGGATACTAAGTTCCTGTAAGCTGAAAACATGCAGAAAGAATGTAGATTGGTTGGGAAAACAATATATGTATTGTAAACTAATAAAAGACCGTCAACCTTGTAGCTCAAATAGGTACATGACAAATATTGAATCAAATTTATTCAGGATCTAAATCAAGGAAAAAGAACATTTACTTTTGAAGTATAAATTGTCAAATATATATGGTGCGGTACACATCTGCGCAAGTAAACCTGACATCGTCGGTTGTTACCGAAATAATCGCCGTTGTAGTATAACCAGGCTGCTCAATAAAATTTACTAACATGCCAAAAGTTTGCCTGAAATGTAATGTCATTCGGCTGATTTGAAGAAAACAAAAATTAAGCTAATATGCTTATAGGTAATACCTATGTATTGGGAATTCTAGTTTAAACTTCCTTTATATATATTTATATATGATTGTGTGTTTGATTTTTGCTTCTGTAACTTGACGTAATCCTTTTGCCTGGGAAACATTGTCACCAGAAAATATTTATCTATCTATCTATATATTGACCCATAGATGAATTAGTTGCAATGTTGTGAAAACTCTACAGTTATTAATATGGGCAATAATAGATGTTCGTGTCAGAATACCTGTTTGATACAACATTTTGGAATTATTAGTTACGAATATAATTTGATATTCAGTTGTCACATATTGTGTTTATATATATATATATATATATATATATATATATATATATATATATATATATATATATATATATATATATATATATATATATATATATATATATATTAAGTCTGTATATGAACTATACACAGAACTCAGCCAAGCTAACGAAGAGTAACAGTTGCTTAAACTTTTAGGAGTTTGAAACTAGACTGGATAAAACACATTATTTTGAATGCTGTTCATTCCATTTTCTAGTTCTTATCCTGAGTACTAAATGTCTTCCAGGATCATTTGGTACCAAAACTATAAGACTTTACTTTTAAATTAAACCTCCTTATGGACACAAACTGTAATCTGTTTAACGTACACCTTTTATGTTCCAGTATGCATGCTTCCACGTACTCTTTACTTTTTTTTATATACCATTGGTTTCTTCATTATCTGTGTTAGTTTAATTGGTATTATTGACTCTCTGGAATGTTTTCAGTAATCATCAATGTAAATAGTTAAATGTCTTTCTGTTTTATTATTTTGTATATGTCAACTGAACTCTCCTTAAGGAGGAAATGCAGATCGATTGATTGACTTATACTTCTGGGGGATATAATATCGTAAAAAAGTGTATACATGATTGGGTCCAGCTGAAATCAACAACCCTTCAACCATAACGTGTAATAAATAATAAGTCTACTTCATGTTTTACCACTACACATTAATACTAATAACACGAGAGGCCCTCTAGGTCTTGTGATCTGTCAGCTGTATAACACCAGCCTAATACCTAAATGCTGGAGTTGGTGGCTGAGTAATTAGGGTTAATTGATCTGTCCATAGCGAGCAAAAGCATCCTTTCCATATGTTTACTATTTTGGCTTTTTCCACATCGCAACTCTCGGTAATTAACGTTGCAAAAAGTCATGTTTCTGTGAATTTTACAAATTTAAAAAAAATAGTTACATTTTTATCTTAATTTCATAAAATATCCCCCACCCATAAACAAACAATCCCAAAAAACTACATAAGTTGAATGACAAGTTAAATATGGAATCATTATTTACTACTACTACTACTACTACTACATTCCTCACACCCTAACAATGGAGTGGGCGTAAAACCTTATCATGTACACGTTCTGCTAGCTTGTGCCAGCGGCACTAAGTCTGCACGCAGTTGCTCGTCCCACTCCAGACCTCACCTTACATTTCTGTTTATTTTGCTATTTTGCTTGTCATCCTAATCTGTCATCAAAAATAACCACGAGAACTAGCCTGGGAACCTGGCACATTTTGTCTTTTTATACCTCAAATCTAGCTTTGCACCTATTCGTCTTAAGTCTTGTGAAACATGCTATTCAATTATTGAAATCTGTCGAAACCGGAAATGATACCACCCAATGACTTTGATAGTTTGCGGAAACATTTCTCAGTAAAACAAAACCAGAATTCAAAGAGGGTACCCAGTACGTTATGGATTGCCGTATGTGTAAAGATAGAATTAGTTATAAATACAAAAGCTTTATCGCACAATGCTCTACGCCGATGAGATTTAACATTTCCAATGGTTCTTTGTTAAGTATGCTTTCTAGCGCTAGCAGGGGATTCCTTTGACGATTAGATTTATTTTTCTTTCTAAAGTATGCTTTCTGCACTAGCAGGGGACTCTTCTGACAAAGCCTTTAAATTTCATGAAGTATAGTTACACTCCTTAAAGTATGAATGGGATTAACGTTAAACCGATCATACATTGATTTTTTGACTGTAAAGGTCACACCCATCCAAGTATTTCAGCTGTCATTCATTTTTGAAAAATAGCTAACCTACTTTGCGTGATAAAGGCAGTGCATAGAGATATAATGACAGCAAGAGGAGAAAGTGTGCATTTTAATTGACAAACAAAACAAAAACAACGAAGAACAAACTATCTTGTACTTAGATTTGAATATTTTCACAAAAGTAAACGCCCAAATAGTGTGAAAATACAGTAGTAAATAGTCAAACGTGCAATAGATAAAATGTGTTTCTTAAAAAACAAAAATCGCTTACAGTCCTCTCTTCAGTTGCTGTTTATGAACATTACAGGTTTAAGTAAGAACACGGTCATAGTACAGTCACAAGTGTTTGCTTTATGCTTCATCATCCAAAGATAAAGAAAGTCTTTACCACAGCCCGTTCTCAAACTTTACGACAGCCCGTTCTCCAGCTTTGCCATAACCTTTTCGCCAGCTTTACGACAGCACGTTCACCAGCTTTACCACAGCCTATATTCAAGTTTCACCAAAGCCATTTCCGGTTTGTTTGCTTTAGCACGGCCTGTTCTCCATAATTACCACATCCTGTTAAAGCAGGGGTGTCAAATTCGTATGCTATGGCTGGCCAGATTTGATATAAATGTTTTCCACTCGGGCTATACGTATGAAGAACTATAATAAGCATACAAATTTGACACTAACAAGAGACCTGGTCTGCGGACCGGACCAATGAGTCTGGTGGGTTATGAGGCGCCGTAGCGGACAAAAGGTGGTCCAATCAGAACTTTACCGTTGAAGTTTTAATGTCATATGTCCAGAATGCCAATTTCACGCGTTGTGTCAAAAATGCTTGTCCTTAAAGTTTCATTTTCTAGGTCGAGATTTTAGATTGTATCTGTTGAATTAAACAGTAGAGGTTGAAAGTTATATTCTCTATGTCGAGGTTTTAGATTGTGTCGTTGGAATTACACGGCGGTGGTTGAAATTTCAATGTCATACGTCGAGAATTCCTGATTTACGTATTGGTTCAAAGAGTTTATGTTGAAAGTTCCATTTCATATATTGAGTATTTAGATTTCGTCTGTTGAATTACACAGCACTGATTGAAAATTCGATGTCCACTGTCGAGTTTTTAGATTGTATCTTCTGAATTACACAGCGGTTGTTGAAATTTTAATGCCATATGTCGAGAGTTTCAGTTTAACATGTTGAATCACATTGATTGTGCTGAAAGTTTCATTTCGTATGTTGAGTTATTAGATTGTATATGTTGAATTATACAGCGATGGTTGGACATTTTATTGTGCTTGTCAGAATTGCTTTTTTTATATGGTGAAATGATGTGTTGGTGTTAAAAATAACATTACACAATATCCACTTTAACAATTCAAAAAAATATCGAGTATTAAGATACATCATTCATGTATTCAATTATGAAGCGCCATTACATTTCATGCATTTTAAAGTTTGAAAGTTGTCATTCACAGGTCGAAAACTACTATTAATTTCTTCGCTAGAGGTCGCTTTCGTGAACGGACCGCGTTATTTTTAAACAAGGAGGCTGCTTCTCGTTGCTGTGAAATTCAACAGATGAAATCTAAATACTCGCCATATGAAATGGAACTTTCATCACAAACAGTTACATTCAACGTGTGAATTAGGGATTCTCGACATATGATATTGAAATTTCAACCACCGCTGTGTAATTCAAAATATACACTGTAAAACGTCGACATAGGAAATAGAACTTTAAACCACCACTGTATAATTCAACATACAAAATCTAAAATCTCGATCTAGAAAATGGGACTTTAAGGATATGCAATTTGATCCAACACGTGATATTGGATTTCTCGACATACGACATCAAAATTTCAACTGCAACTTTATCATTGGACCAGTTTTGTCCGCTACGGCGCCTCACAGCGGGCCATATGTTTGACACACAGTTAAGGCTTTAAGTAAATTGAGGATTTCATCACACCGATTAAATATCTAGACAGGTAGACATGTAGGAAACGAACAACATGAAAGGATATGTGAACTTTGTGTAAATAATGAGATCGAAGATGAATATCATTTTGTTTTAATGTGTCCTCTCAGTTAGAAAATCTTATATTGATCCTTGATATTGGCAGAAACCAAGCACGTGCAAACTACTTCAATTACTCAACAATTAAGATCAAAAAACTGTAAAATACCTTGGTAAATGTGTGTATAATGCAATTTAACTTAGAATATCTTATCTTGCTGTCTAGATCACTCTCTGTCTTTGCATGTATGTATGTCTGTCTCACTGTGTGAGGATTTATGTGCACACGGGTTTTCATCGCCGTTATTCACTCTTTTATTCATTAATTTATGCAACAGTGCGTTATATATGAATTATGTATTATATTGACTACGTACATTTTTGCAAACATCAAATCAACAAAATTCTGTTCTGTTCTGGTACCCAGCATTACCCCAGAACTTTATCCAGCTTTTCATGAAACTGTTATGAGGAACGTATCGGTCTAAATCTTAACAGGGTTATCTATCTTATGTTTCACGATTTTAAGATTTCTTAGTTTGTAATAGGATTTGAAAATAAACTGAATTGGCATTTCTCGTAGCCGGGTAGAGGTAGGATGGAATTTGGATTTGAATCGAGAGCAATATTTATTAATCTACCAGGTTAGGTGTGTCTGCCAATTTTCTTATAAAATCGACTTTTCTTAATTCTGTGGTTTTTCAAGGACGTAAGGTGCATAATAGTTTCGAGAGATTACAAGTTGGGCCGGAAATTGAGATTGAAACCATTGGATTTTTTGCTGAACGCCTCCATATAAAACGTACAAGAGACCTAGTATGGCACATATCCAAGGGTACTAGATGATATTTTCATCAGAATGACTTACAAGTAAGGTTTTCTTGCTTTCTCTAGAATTATTAATAATGTGTTGTTTGCTATACTTATAAGGTTAAAATATATCTCAGAGTTAATTGTTTATACTTGTTTATTTTGTTTCAAAATTTCGTTGAAGTGTATTCAGATCATTAGCTGTTATTTTTGTAGACTTTTAGCTGATAAGAAAACGTTTGAAAGAGATATTCTTCTTCTTCTTCTTCTTCTTCTTCTTCTTCTTCTTCTTATTATTATTATTATTATTATTATTATTAACAATGCCTGCATATAAACGTTAACTGTCTTGCATACTTTATAAATGCTTTCACCATCATGTGTACTATTCCAGAATTCGAACATTAAGTGTTTATTAAATCATACACGAATAACTTTAAAACCCCAATGCCGCCGTATATCATAAATTTCATCATTTTCCAGTCTAACTAAAGTTTGGGAGATAGGAAATGAGTTGATAAAAATGCTTTCTGACATAAAGAGTTCTTTGAAATAATCAAGATGTTAGGTTAAACGACGTTCAAATCTACAGTTTAAAATTAAGAGGCGCCACTCACGTCCGGCGGCCTTTTGGTATGAGCGTCAGCTTCGGATGCGGGAGGTCGCTTGTTCGAACCCCGGCCGAGTCATACCAATGACTTATAAAAATGGTACTAACAGCTGCTTCTCTTGGCGCTCAGCATTAAGAGGTTAGCGTTAGGATTGGTCGGCCTGGTGTCAGGATAATGTGACTGGGTGGAACATGATGCTATATGTCTGCGGCATGATACCCCAGTGCTAGACATCACTATAAACTGCCACACTGCAGACATCGCAGCGATATGGCTGAAGAATTGTTAAAGCTACGTTAAAAATCCAAGTCACACACACACACACACACACACACACACACACACACACACACACACACACACACACACACACACACACACACACACACACACAAGTGCCACCCGTTAATTCAGTCAACGAAGTAGCTCCTAATTCTGATCCTTTTTCGGAGTGCTCCAAAAGAAGAGATGTGATACATTCGACAAATTCCATTAGAGATTAATCTAATAATAACAACATCAGCACGTAACAGTAGTAGGAAAAAAAGGAGGTTTCTGGCGCAGAGACCCATTTCTCTAAATGGTTCTGGCTCAGAGACCCCTACACAAGATGACCACATCACATCATCGCCAACAAATATTTTTTTAGACCAGGAGGTTTCTTGCTCAAGACCCATTTCTCTAAATGGTTCTGGACCAGGGACACTACCTCCAATGTCCAGAAGGACAAACAAAAGGTTGGCGGCAAAGCCGATTTTATTTCTAAAGTGTAGATAAAAATTGTGTTGGATTAATTTATGAATTTTAGATACAATTATGTTTGTTGGATTATTTCATACCTCATCGCCAATTATCAGCGTTTCAACTGTTGAAATTAAAAATATTTCATAGTTACTGTAATAAAGGTTGAACGTTACCACTAACACAACGACGAGATTCAAATAAATCTTTTATCTGTGGTTAATTAAGAGGATATTTTTATCAACAAAATACACTTTTGATTTATCAAGATCGATGGTAATTTCAGTATATTTTTGTTGACTGATTGGATTATGAAAATTATTTAATCCTTCTGACAATTCCCGGCTTAATTTTTCAAGATAATCAAAATAATCACTGTCACCTGATCTGATAAGTGAAAGTTTCAACCTGCTTTGAGAAAATCCATTTCCGCTAAAACATATTTCAGACGTTCCATTTTTAAATTCGAATGTGAGCTGTTTACCGTCTTTCATCAAATATTTGATCTTGCTATTGTTGCTGTTTTCAACTTCAATATTTTCAAACATTATTTTATATAATTCACACAAAATTTCATACCTTAATCACCAAATATAATATCAAGTACAGATCTATCGTCGTTACAACATCCAAGTGCAAATGTATCTATTCCATTTTTTCAGTAGCGTTTGTCATCAAAATTACTTAATCCGCGTTTTATGATAACATCTGTTTCAAGTTTGTGATGATTCGTTCGAATACCCATTGCACTTATAAAACTAACACCTCCGTCAAGTGCGTACTTGTAATCATCGAATCCAAAACATTTCTTAACGTAATCGCGTGCAAACCTTTGCTTTTTTCGTTATTTTATTGTTGTCAAGACGTACGGCATACATTTTACTCCGCAATCCAATGAAATACTTGATGATGAGAGAGTTCATTTCATCCTTAAACTTACCAATAACTTTTTATTTGTATCGTCATAAAATTTACTACCACGAGGATAATCGTTGTATCGTCATAAAATTTACTACCACGAGGATAATCGGAAAGATCAAACAGATGTCGGTTATTATAAATATCTTGATATACGCCATTGTCAGTACAATCGACTCCATCTATTTCATAAACCGACGAGTCAGTATCAGTAAACAATAATTTACTTGACGACCACTTGGCTTTAACGAAATTACAGTCAAAGTCATACATGAGCCACTTTGATAAATCTAACATAGAAGCTCCAACATAGATTGGCTTATTAAGTTTCAAATTTGTCTTTCGTCGTTGTATCGCAACAAGGTTCTCGTTAAAAATTTTCATGCTAACAAAACTATCATCTGATACAAGTTTATTCCTGCGGTCGATATCATTAACTAGCTCGATATTTACTCGTTTTCTTATATTTTCCATCGTTTTTCCAAAGACGGAGTTGTTCATGAGCTTAAAGAATTTTTTTTTCAAAATCGGTTTTAGCCACAGCTCTTCTAGACGTGTTTGAGCTAATATAACCTCTCATCCAAGGTTGTTGATTAAACTTTAATACTCGATGAACCTTTTTCAAAACAAGACCAGCATCTATTGCCTGCTTTAAAACCTTATAATGCAAAACATAATTTTGCTTGTTGAGAAAATTTGGAACCAGCTTTTTTACCATCGAATTTTGTCTTGGTGATGATATTTCCTGTTGTTCTTGAGATAATAAGCTATAATTTATTATCATCGATTCAGCACAAAATGGATAATCGTTGTGTAAATCACGTAGCGAAGTTGGATAATCGAGATCAACTTCAACGAAATACGAAACATCGTCAGGTATCTTTTTTGTTTCCACAAGAAATTGATCAGGTGTAATCCAACGAAATTCACCAAACGGCATTGGTTCTGACATTGCATAACCATGAAAGTTATTTTTGTCTAGATAGATGATGAACTTTTTTGGTTTGTTAGGATCAAAATCTTTCATGTACTTATTATTTGCCTCTGACAAAATTCCGCTTTTTCGTAATCGGATTCTTGTTGATCCGTCAACTTTATCATTGGAACTATTCTTTTTAGGCGATTAAATATCATCAACTTCGCTAATCAATTGTTTGAGGAGTGAAGCAGCTGGATCTTTACCGCGATGTAATTTTATTGGTTTTGATAAACTTGAATCAACACAACAAACTGTTTTATACGCTATTCCACATGGAATATGGTTTTGAATTTTTCTTGTGCTTGACCGATTAGGATTATTTTCGGCACTAAGTACAGGTTGTAGTAAACATTCGAAATCGGCATAAATAACAAAGGGTATCATTAGCTAATGCTTATGATTAATAAATTTTAGGATTTTATCTTTTTCTTTTGGCATTGTTGTTCGTTGTACGTCCGAGCAGTATTGTAGATGCTTTTGTAATTTTTCGTTGTCGGAGCAGCCGTGTAAACAGCGATAGCAAAAATACTTCTTATTTTTTTGTTTATTATGTTGTTCACCGACAAGCCCGTTAAAGTTTTAAATCCAAACGTAATGGTTTTTATAAAACAATAAGTTTATCGTCGATTGCGAGGCTTTTTCTGAAATATACCTAGGGTATACATTTTCCTTATCATCCGAACCAAATACGTTAACTGAAATATTATCTTGTCTTTCAAATTTTGATGTTTGATTTTCGGTAACTGGAAAGTCAATGCCGGTGAGATCAAATTTTGATACGTGAAGAAGGTATTTATCAACGCGATCAGCATTTTTTTTCTACCGGGAACATTGAAGAGGTGATAGCTATCAAGAAGCATCTATCGTCGTAGTTTTTTTTACGTTAATACAGCATTTTTTATTTTTTTATCTTTTGTGGTAGGTCAGTGTATGAACTACCTCGCAATACGTTATATTTCATTGTGTGAAATAAAACTTAAGTAATCATCTCAACTTCCAACCAGAGCCGAATTGAGTAAATTCTTCTATCTTTTTCCAGATTTCTTGGTGTATTTCATTAGCTAGCAATGAAAGATCAGTTCCAACCAAAACACGCCTAGATTTCGCTGATATATAAGGATCAGCAATATCCTCGTCGGTTGACTCTCCTATTGCACGCGATAAAGAAAAATTACACGATGTTGTATTAACAATTTGATGCTGTTACGTTTATTAAGATCACGCTCTATAGTTGTTTGTAGCAGATGAAAGAGATTTGTAGCTAAAAAAATTCGCTAAAACAACTTGTTTATCAAATCGGTAGCTGTCATCGAATTCCGCAAAAGCCGTAGCTATCTTTGTTGGTTCTCCGATAAGGCTCCTTTTAGCGATATCTCGCAATTTCAGCATTATATTATTATACTCGATTAAATATCTAATTGGCTGATTGAAAACATACAATTAAACAAATGGATTTCTTATAAGAATAATGGCTCAAAATTTAACGATGACAAGCGCAAGCGAGCAGGAGTATTATTATGTTCACCCAAAGTACAACTTGTACGCGGTAAATATGTTAGGGTCGGTAATACACGTAAAATACGGACAACCGATTGGTAAAGGAACACCATCTGTTTACAAGATCAGCATTAAAGGTGATAATACCGAGAGAGTTGAAAGTTTTAGGAAAGATTTGATCTACACGTTGTTTTGTGATGAAATACCAGAAGTTCAACGAGTGTATCATGTCAACGGTGCGGTCTCTGATGATAATATAGAAAACTTGTCTTTACAAGATGAGTTTCAACCTCATCCCGTGTTTGATCTTTACGAGGCGAACGATTGTGGAATTGTTCGAAAAAGAAAAACTAAACAAGTCGTTGGTTTTATGAACAACAGCGGATGCCCTAAGGTGACTGTTCGTGGAAATAAGGCAGATTCTGTTGGTTATCAATCACATAGGTGTGTTAATTGTTATAGCCATATATTTGTTTACGAAACATTTAACGGATCTATACCAGATGGTTTAGTGATAGATCACATCAACAGCGTTAAAAAGACAATCGCCTGGAAAATCTCGATCTTGTTACTAAACAAGAAAATAGCAGACGAGGACGAGGTGGTGATGGATGAAACTTTAATGCCCGGCTAAACTTATTGTTTCATTTAATCTTGAAACGAACGAGGAAAAGAAATTTCCTTCAATAACTGCTGCGGCGAGATACTTCAATGTTGATCCTAGAGCAGTAAAATTTTGTTGCAGATGCAATAACAAGATCATCTTTTTCAGGCGAATACGGCGCTAGTATTATCGTTCGATATATCGATAACTAAATTTATTGTAGTATTTTCTTAAGTTCATCTCGGCTAATGCAGCTGTGGCACCACAGCATGATAGCTTCTCTATCATACATTATACTAATTTTTTTATTGTTAGATAATTGCTTTCTTTCAGTGTCGGTCAATAAAATTTTATCACTTCCACCGCGAACAAAATTAGGTTAACCGAGATATTTTTCGCCCGCTAACACTTTTTTTTACTGCTTCTTTGAGGGTATTGAAGTTATAAACCCTAACATGCTCGATATATCTTATCTTATCCATTTTTTATATTATTTAAAGCTACACAAAATTATAGTATGAATCTCTTAGAAAAACTAAAGTATATCTACGATACACCTTTAGTACCAGCAGATACAACACAGAAAATTGATTTTGTTGAAGATGACACAAACGTTAGCGACAATGCTAGCAAATCTGATGTCAACACCTTTGGTGTCAACGACAAAATAGTTGATGACGTTATTGAAGACGACGTTGACGACAAAGTCGCCTACGATACCTCAACGACATCCTGGGACAAAAAAAAAATTACGGGAAACCGACAACTGGTCCATATGACGTTAAATATATTACAAAAATATTTTTAAAATTTAATTTTACGGTAGACGAAAATCAATCGTTTTGGAGGCTAATAAAGCCATTCTTAAATATCAAAATTCCAGACTAACAGAAAAATATAATATTCGATTTTATCTTTGTTAAAATATTTAATCTGATGATGATCTCTGATGATCGCCGACGATATCTAATATCGTTATGTAAACCTGTAGAATGTAAATCAGTCTTAAACAAGTACGAAGAAATTTATCAAAAAATTGTTTCCCAGTACTAATTTCTTTGGTTGGTATCCAACTATCAAATTTATCACTATACCCGCGCCACTTAACAAGGCTTTTATCGCCACGCTTATTTATTACTCGTTAGATAATAAAAACATCTTGTTCAGTTTTCTGTAGTTCCTGTTCTTAAAAACTACCAATTACAGGCTCACCTGCTAAATCTTTTAGCGCGTATGTCACAGGTATTGCTATTGAAACTTTATGAACGACAAATACTTCTTTACTCCAGTTCGGAGTAAATCCTTTCTCAAACATTTTTTTATTAATGAAATTCGAACTCGATCGCCGACTTTAAATTTATGTCGCCGGTACATGTTTTCGTTCGCTAGCAATGGACTTTTATTTGCGTCGTTTGGTGACATTTTGATAGATTTATGTTTTGTGTTATTGTATTTATCAACAATCTGTGGAAGATCATCAATATACCTGTTTGTGTTTTTAGCTGTCAAATGTTTATGTATCAGCTCGTTTAGTGTACGATTAAATCTTTCAACGACAACGCTTTTTTTCCCTCGTTTCCTGTAAGATATTTTTTTATATTATTTTGATCCAAAAACTGCTCAAATTTTTTATTATTAAACTCTGCTCCATGATTTATCCAAATTTATTGGGTTTTCTTTCTGTACTTGTTATTACTTGTTTTAGTGCATCGGTCATCGATGTTCCTGTTTTATCTGTAACGGGTATACGAAATGCGTATTTGCTAAAACATCAATAACGTTGAACAGGTATTTATTATTATCCTCAAAATGAGCGAAATTTGTCATATCAACTAAATCTATCGCCCAGATATCATCAACGGCATTCGCGACAACATTTTTTTTAGGTTTGTATAGTTCTGATGCAAGCGATTTCATGCTATCGTCGTATAATTTTTCTCCGAGATCAAGTTTATATTTTGTTCCAATAAATCCTTGAACTAACCTTCTATCAAGGAAGTCCGAACGAATCAAAATAATTGTTATCGTAAACAGCAACCCAATATGTCCCGGATCGATCATTAAAGTTCTGTATGTTTATGATAAACGAGCCACCTGATGGTACGTCATCAAGTTCATCTTTGCAAAATACTCCATGAAATTTATCAACTTTATCTTTGGAATTTATTTTTTAAAGTATATCGAAATTACTCAACGCGACAGACGTTGTCAACGTCGTAGACGTCCTCAACGGCGTATGTTTCCCGGCAAAGTCATTCCGCGTTCGATTCTTTGTAGATTTGGAAATAGGCTTCTGGCTAATCCCGCTAGGAGCGAGGCTACTGGAAAAATTCCACCTTGCTTTGTTGACCGATGACGTATTGTAGTTCTCTTCTTTTAGTAGTTGACGATCTCGTTTTTCTAGCTGGTATTATATTATTATTGTTACATAAAACTACATTAACGATAGATTTGTTTGATACCATTCCCAGCTACCGCCTTTTGAGTTGTTCCTGATATTGTCCCTGACGCTGCTGCTATTCCTAGGTTTCCCAGGATTGGTAGAAGTTTTGGTAGAATTGTTGTAGCTACCACGGAAAGTACTGGTCCAAGAAATCCACCGTGCTTTGACATTGCTGTAACTTGTGCAACAGATAGTTTGAGAAAAAACGGTTTTCCTGCGATTGTTTTTTGATCAAGTTTATTGATCTGATGCTGCATCAACATTATTTTAACAGCTGTTTTTGGCGACTTCGTCGTTGTCGTCAGCGACGTTGTCGCTGGATATATCATTAAAGAAACAGAATGTCGTTTAGCAACCGCTGCTGATAATTTTTCAACTTGTCCTTGCGTTAGGTATATTTCTCTTGTTGTGTACTCAGTTTTCATTATATCAATGTTGTTAGATTAAACTTGTACGGTCATTTTTCCTGCTACTGCGTCGATTGTAAAATATCTATCACTGGCAACTAGCGCATATACGTTATACGAATTATCTGGAGCTGGAGTCTCGCCATGGGTCCAAGTAACTTCAATATCAGCTGTAGATCCAATAGATCGTTCGGATTGTTTTGATACGTCGAAGTAAAAGATTGGGTATAGCAACGTCAACTCTTCGACAGATATTTGGCTTCCACTATCAGCGTCCTGATATATTTGCATTGCTTCCATGAGATACATGTAAGCTCGTGTAAGATTATTAGTTTCGTTGTCAGCGAAGTTACATTCGATTGCTCATTCGGGATATTGTTTAGAATTTATCCTAACGAAGATTCGCCTGACATATGGGTTATCGAAAACGGCGTTATTTTTTGTTGATTACCACGACGAACCTGTCGCTGAAATACAACAAACAAATGTTGCGGTAATTGTTCAGTTGGAGCGGTTGTAACACGCCACGTGTAATCAGTTGCGTTAGGAATTACTGTTTGGTAAATTTTGTTTTGCTCAAAATATATCTTTTTCGTCCACGCGGCCAATGTTTTCTCAAGTTCCATCATCTTACTTGTTGATGGAACCACTCGTGGCATCTACAGCGCTAATCTTGTAATATCAAACCGCCCATCAGCTACTCCAGCAGCATAAATTATACAATCGTTTTGTTCTGCTCGATCAAAATTAAGTGTATGTTTTAGTCCGCGACAAACTTAGTTGGGATCGCGACAAAACCCAAGTATTGTGCTCAATGGAAGCATCATTGTTATTTGGCGAGATAGTGCGGCCAGATCTTTTCTTTTGGCATATCCATCGTTGTATCTATAATTTTTAAACCAACTGTGTTATTGACATGATCTAACATTGCAACACCATCAGCAGCTGCAGCTGGCGGTGTTACACCCAAATTGTTACAAGCGGCAGTAAGTGAGACTATTGTAGCGTCTGCATTATATTTAAACTATGAGCATTGGCAATAAAAAAAATTCAACATCTGCAGCAGCATCGGCGCCGTGTATGAGAATGCTATTTGAGAAATACTCACCTGATATAGCCGTACCAGCTCCAGTATCTTTATACCACATCATGTTTGTGGCCATCGATCTCGAGTAATCATCGCTAAACGAAACTATCTTAAGTATTGTACATGCTACTGGCAGGTGCATTGAAATATCACCCACGGTTTGATTAGCCAGTTGGTATCGAGCACTTCTAAACAAACTCCAACCGTTATTTTACAAGCGCAATTTCTCTACCAGCTGCAATATTAAAACCATCTGCTGTAAATATTTGACCACGTACTTCCAACATCGCTTTATGCGGCAATAGAAACACGTCTTCATCTCGTGTATTAAATGTTCCAACTCCGGCTTTATTCGGTTCATTTGAGTTTTCGTCGAAATACTCGACGTATTCAAATTCTGTTACATCGTTGTCGGTATCATAATCCTCCTCAGCAAGATTAAGATAAATTTTAGCAGACATTATTTTATAATCGCCATACAAAATTGCTACAACTTTATCGTAGACGATAACTAAAAAGCAGCAGGTTCCATTGGCTTTGTAGTTTTACTTATAAACTTGCGTACTATTTCTTCACCACGCGGCGATAATAATTTTTTGTTGTAGCTATCATAGCTCGTTTTGTTTCTTTTGCTGGTGCAATATCTTATATTGCTTGTTTTATTTCCGATTCGGTTGGCAATACAACAGGTGACGCTGGCAACGTTGTTGGTACTGGCCGTGGGTTTCCTTTAATTTTATCAGCGATTTTTTGACCAACTGCGGTTTCAGCTACAGATGCAGCTCCCGTCGCAAAAGCTTTACGGCGTCAAGTTCAATTGGTGCTACTTTACGACATTTTTCTTCTATAAATGTTTTTCGTCTCATCTTGTTATTCAATATTAGCCTTAAAAATTGATCTTACAACGACTTCAACAACTATTTTGCACGCCTACGCAACGCGTAGGTGTAAGTGATATGCTACAATTGCATTGTTAAAATCTATTTGTCGTCCAGATTGATCTGTTAGCTGCATTGTTATACCCGTTATTTGATTCTCAAAATTAATCGTATTGTATACTAATTGCCTAGGAGCAATTTGTATCAGAGGTCCTGGAAGAACATCCAGTGAAAAACTACAAATCGTTTGACCTTGACCTCCTAACGCTGAATAAGATCCTAGTGCAATAGAACAATTGATTAAAATTGTATTTACTTCAATTATGTTAACAGGTAAGTCTCCATCGTACAATATACTTTGTTCTCCAATGCTGCCGTATTGTCGATGGTTAAATCCTAGCAACGATGCGATACTATTCGCCGGTGAAAAATCGATTGTCAAAGTATTTTTTACTCTTATTCTAGCTCGTAGTGTATTGTAGTTAGGAGTTAACTCAAAATTGTCTGCAACGCCGTTGCCGCTATTTTTTGTTATTAGTTCTTTTATCGTTTTATTAAGATCAGTTACGTTATACGCACCTTGAGGTATTTTAACCGATACCCACGAGCCAGGATTAAATGTAAAGTCGTCGTTGATGTTCGTTTTTATATTTGCCATAGAATGCCATATCGTAGCAGAAATTAAACCAATTTCGTACTGCTTATTAGGGTCTAGCTCTACTGGTGGATTATAGTAGACGGAAAAGTTTGCGCTGTTGTTTGTTGTTTGTGATGAATCTAACAATAATGTCGTTGATGTTAGTGACATTGTCCTTGATTATATCAAGTTTGTTAGATTATTCTTACACGATAAGATCGTTGTGTAAAATTTTCATACTCGGACGATGTTAGTAATCCGCTCGATCTAAGATGATCTAATATATATTGTCGATTTCTGTACTTTCATTTCCAGCCTCTTTTGATGTAAAAACTTTAACACCAGATCCGGTTTTTGTTCCTTTATCTGGTAATCTTTCCTCTGGTAATCTTTTATCTCGTTTCTTTTATTATGATCAAACAGTCTTATAAAGGACCAACTTTTGTCATAATCTTTTTCTCTGGTTCTGTACTGATTTGCTGTATTAAAAAAAAAAAAAATCAGCAATGACTCCATCTCTAATTTTTCTGTGAATTGTATCAACTCGTTATCTGGAGTATCTTCATCAGCTCTTTTAATTTCTTCTTCAGCTTTGAGAGTGGCATCAGGCTTTTCATTCAAAATTTTTACTAGTTCAACGTAATCATCTTGTGACCGTTTTCGAATGCTATCAAGATCTTGAAGTTTTTAATTTTAACATTTTTTTTTTTTCAATTAACTCCCTAACTTCATAATCTTCTAATTTCGAATAAGCTTGTTTTCGATACGATTCTGTTTCTTTTAGTAGGAAATACTCCAACGATTGCTTCAAGAATCAATTTTTGTCGCTTGGATAATTCCTTAGCTTGTTTTGACACATCTTCTATTAACCTTCTTAACTCGCCTGGATTAATTGCTGATATCGCTACTGCTCGCTGAAGCTCAAGAGGGTTATTTATCAATCTACCAAGCGTGTTTTCTCGTACTACAGGATCAACAATGTTCATGACTCTCACAAGTTCCTCCGCAATTCTTTTGGTTTCTTCCTTTGTTTGTACCCCTAGTAGACCTAGCAAACCTTTTTCTTGTAATTATTTTAGTTCTTCTGGAGACAATGCTGTTGTTTCTGGTTGTTTGCCAAGTACTGCTTCAGTGACCAGATTAAAAAGCTTAGCCGTTGCTTCTACTTGAACTTGTCCTTGACGTGCTTCTTGCACTCGTTTCTTAAAAGCAGCTCGACTTTCAATAAATTTCTTTAGTAATTCAATCCTTTGTAGATGTTTTTCCATCACTTATTTTCATACGCTTTATAAAGTTAATCTATAGAAATTCGTCAATACAGCAACTAAACATTTTAGCTGGATCACGCGATAGTTTATCAGATAAAAAGAAATTGTATTTATCTTTGTTGCTTGATGATATAGTTCAATAAATTTATCTTTTGTTACATCGCCACACTCCTCGTTCGCAATATTTCTTACATCAACATTATCGAGTCCAGGAAACAGTATAAAACATCCCGTATTTCGCCTAATAAATCTGTCAACGTTATAAAACCCTTGCGCAAGATCAATCGAATTACATCATTTGTTATGCGATAATGAAAAGTATGAATTAATCTTATTCATTTCCTCGTTGTTTAGCGGAATATCGTCAAATACAGTTATTTTATGCTCGGATGAATCAAGTTCATCGACGGTAATTAAATCCTCCGGTTGTTTTATCAAAAATGTATCATCACCAACTCCAAGCTCATCGCGAAGTTTATCGTTTCATTCGCTCAATAACTCATATTTGTTCTGCTGTGAATTAATTGTATAGATATATACTCTGTCGTTATTAAAATTGTCGTTGAGCAAAAGATTTAATAACAAATTTGTTTTACCAGATCCCGTACGACCAACGATAAGATAATGACAATCTGGAAGTTCGTTATTATGTGTATGCTTGATCAATCGTTCGGTATCAAAATTTAATATCGATTTCGTTTATATCATCGACGACTTTGACATTTTTGTTATATAATTTTATGTTATACATAATTTTATGTCATATAATTTACATAATATGACTTATTACACGAAATTTGGAACAACGCTCACAGGATTCACTTCTGCTGACGAACCAACAATAACTGATACATTATCGTTCATCACAAAATCCTGTGATACAATGACAGGCAATATATTAATGTCAAATCAGCGAGTACCTGGTTTAGAAATAGATTATCCGCCACCAAAGGTTGATCTTACTCAAGCTGTATGTTACTCGCAATTAAGAACAATAAACAATAATAAATTATCATGAACAGAAGGAACGTTGACCAGTAACATGGATATGTCAGGGAAACATTTTTTTATAAATTTGGAAACCGCGTATCCGCCAGCAAACTTAAATCAAACCCAAGCGGTAAGTTATTTGCAGTTGAAGTATGTGGATGGCAACAAGCTTGATAAAACCGGTGGAACGGTTACAGGTAATATTATTATGTCAAGTATAAAGAATCATTGGGTTATTAAACCACATATCCACCAGCAAATGTTGATAATACACAAGCGGTGAGTTATGCACAACTAAAATCTATTGACGATAACAAGCTTAATAAAACCGGCGACACAACGACTGATAACCTGATAATGAGAAATAACTCAAAAGTAACTGGATTACCGATAACCTCACCTCCAGCTGATGGCACTGATGCTATCAGTTATGCTCAGTTAAAATGAGCACTCTCCCCGTATTTAAGACAACCAGGTGGACCAGTGTCAGACAACATAAATATGAGAGCCAACAAAATAACAGCAACGCATGTTCCAGTTAACCCTAATGATCTGATAAATAAAGTGTATGTTGATAGTCTATCTAGTGGTGTAAAACGAACCAAACACAATGTTGGGTATATTCCAACACTTTTTAAGACAACAGATAACCGAGCTGGGTTTGAGGTAAGCGCATCATCATAGCATCCTGAAAATTATCCTCATCACGCTTTCGCTGTTGAATATGGACAAGAATGGACGACTAATGATGAAACTAGAGACTTTTGGATTAAAATTAAATGTCCTGTTGCAGTTGCTATTTTGCAATTTCATTTGCCTGGCCGATTAAACCCTTTTATTGGGATAATTCGTGATTGGCAACTGGAAGGATCAAGCGATGATATTAACTGGACAACATTGTATAGTATAGCAAACACATATATTGCAAAAACTCAATATTTTACAATTCCAACTGAGAATTCTGTTAACAAGTACTTTTATTTTCGAATTTATGTTATCAAAGCTGAAAGTTCGTTTCCAGGATTGACAGCATTTAAAATATACACACTCGATGATCAACTTTAATCTAATGTTGTAAAATAATGTCTTATAACCGTTGCAAGAGAATTTTATAACTATATTTTTAACCGCGAAGATTTTCGTAAAATAGATGTTAGCGACGAATCACAAGCGAGAAATAGATTCCAATATTTGAAAGATATTAACATTAAAGATTTAAAAACTCAAATATCAGAAGGAATAAGTAATTTCGTTCGCGTTAGGTATATGAGACGACCACAACTGAAAGAAGCAATAAACAACTTTGATATTATAAACAGATACTGTCATCCTGACGATTGTCTAGAAGAACAAACAAAGTTGAAATCTTGTTGAAAAAAATATTGCTTGAGCTCATCAAGGAAAATATTGATACAATAATTCAATCAAATCTGATAAAAGCAAGAGCTTATGGTGGAAGAGATCAGGAAGAAAAACGAATAAACGACAATCATAAACGAATAAACGACAATCATAATCGTCTTGACAAACTAGCGGAATCTAAAATAATAAAAATAAAAAGAAACAAAAAATTATATGATAGTTTTTCAAAACGAGAAATTTATAAGCATATCGGTATGTACCGCCACGACAAACAAACCCTGGTTGAAATCGCTAGTATAACAGTGGATACAACGTTAATAATCAGAGCGTACTCTTAAGCAATTTTACCAATGATACGTGAAAAACCTAAATTTGATCCGATTACTGTTAACGAATCTCTATTGATAATCAAAGATCTTGAATATGAAATTGATAATCTCAATGAAGTTGAGCGAGAAACGTTTTTTGAAGAAGTCAAATAAACAAGGTTGGAAGAAAATTTTGCTTCTTACTATGACATTGGTGAAAAATCTGGTATTCCATTTCCATCACTCCAACGCTCTAGACAATTGTCATCGCGAAATTATTACAATGAAATCGAGAAAATACTCACAAAACCATACGAAAAAATAATGTTAAAAGTAGCTCATGTTATTGGTTTTTTTCACAATTTAACGAGACAGACTCCAAAAATTAATGCTAAAAAATTTCTTAGTCGCATATGCGATTATCAGACAACATCTTGTTCTAAAAATGTTTACGTTGGATCAAATAAGCTTGGTACTAGAGTTTATTGATGAACAGAAAAAGAATACGGTAATTTGATAAATAAAACAGATTTTTATGAACGTGAAGTAGAAGCCACGTTTGATTCCTACAGCTGGTTAAAGAAACATAAGGTATTAACAGATGAACGGTATAAAGATACTTCGTCAGATGTTTATGACAAGTATAGAGATTTTTTAGCTGATCCTAACAATAATAAGTTCCGTGAGTTTCTTGGTTTGATTGTTGGTACTAGAATTTTTAATATTGCATAAAAATTGTAAATAAATATTGTATAATGAAAAAACAGATCATCGATTTCAATCATGTCTCAGATGAAATTCCAAAACATGATGTGGACGCACTAATGCAATATTACAGGTTTTATCATAAAAACCATTGGTGTGTAAAACAGTGTTACCGGTATTATAATAGAATACTTCGGGTAATATCATATTTACCTCTGCTAATGACTGGCTCTGGTATAATTTCGAGTGGAGCATCATTAAACCCGTTTTTGTTAATAATATCAGGTGTTGGTGTTTCTCTTGCAACAGCGTGTAAAAGAAATTGAGCCTCGACTTGAGACTTAAAAAACATGCTTGTAAAACAACAAGTATCACTTATAAAAAATTACATGATAAGATACGATCTTATTTGCGAGGTGAAAAATATGATATGATATGGACAATTTAACACGCGAGTTTCGTATTATTGACAGTATGTTAACAGATATTCTACCAATGAGAGTTAGCAGGTATGAAAATAATTATATAAAAAAAAATATGGTGATGATAGGGTATGAAATTTTGTCTAAACTTTATAAAATAATCCCAAAATGTAAAGCACTTCGAAATAAATTTTATCTAAACTTTAGAAATAAAATCAGCTTTGCCGCCAACCTGATGGTGGTCCTTTTGGACATTGGAGGTAGGGTCCCTGGTCCAGAACCATTTAGAGGAATAGGGTCTTGAGCCAGAAACCTGGTCTAAAAAAATATTTGTTGGAGATGAGGTGATGTGGTCATCTTGGGTAGGGGTCTCTGAGCCAGAACCATTTAGAGAAATGGGTCTCTGAGCCAGAAACCTTTTTTTTTCCTACTACTGTGACGCACAAATTGATTGGAGAGGTAATGAAACTAGGCTTTTTGCTTAAAGCGGATCTGAAAAGAAAAAGTTTGCATTAGATACAAATAAGACTCGGGTGAGTATTGGTGATCGGCCTGGTCTCTAGAATTGTTACGACCATGTAGTTTAATTACTTGTGTGTTAAAATTTGAATTCTTTTTATTACTTTTTTGTATCATTGTATATTATTATGATGATGATTATGTTCACGGGATCTGATATTTTTGAAAGAAACATCGTGTTTATTTAGAACGTAAATATGACTCTCGGCTTGCTTAAGCATTATTTTAGATTGCCAACTGGATAAACAACCGGCGTAAACGACTGGTTATTGGGCAAAGTCATTTCCTGGCCCACGTGAAATTGCATTGTTTATTGCGAAATAACCACGCGTTCTTCGTGCGCGTGCATGAAATGACGTTTTAGTTCGTTTTTAAAACACTTAGGTCCCTGTGAAATAGTGAGAGTCGTTCTTATACCTTGAGAAGGTATTATTTTTCTTGTGCTGGAAACAGTTTATTTTTCTTTACATCTGTAGAGCTCGAGATGTGTCTTGTTACAGATGACAGCTATAGGAGTTCATCTACTTTTTAAATAATTTAGTTTTCCCTGGAGAACTATACAAGTGGTTTAAGACAAAGACATTCAGTGAAATTCATTCTAAATTGGAATAGTACAGTACAAATTGTGGTTCAACGTGAAATTCTGGACATTTGTGTAAGGACTTCACCTGACGTCATCATCCTCAATCTTGGAACGTCATCAAGATTCGAACCTGGATTCAGTTAAAATTTAGTGATAGGACTTGTATTTTTATAGTACTAGGATAAATGTGTGGATTTTCTTCACAAACCTAAGTCCTATTTCATATTTTCACCTTTTCACCGTGTTTTCTAGGGTGTTACGTATCGGCTTGTTCAAAGTAACACAAAGAAAGAGTGAAGACAACAAGCTTTGTAAATTTTAACAAAAATAATTTATTTCCCTAGAAAACACGGTGAAAAGGTAAATAGATGAAACAAGACTTAAGATTTACGAAGAAGATCCAAAAATTGTCCTAAAATTGTGAAAACACGTAAGTCCTGTGAAATAAACAGTTCTAATTTGATATAGTCTGAATCTCAGTTCCGTTCCAAGATGGCGGATGATGACGTCAGACGAAGGCTAACACAAAATGTCCAGAATTTCCACTGTGAATCACAATTTGTATTGTTCTGCTCCAATTTAGAAATAATTTCAACAAATGTCTTTGTCCAAAGCCAGTAGGGTTGTTCTCCAGGGAAAATAATTATTTAGAAAGTAGATGAAGTACAGCTACCACCACTAACAATACACATGTTGTTCCTCGTACGAACGAACAGCTCTTTCCAGCTCAGAAATACCTTTTCCTTAAGGTATTAGAAACTCTACAAGATGTTATGATGTGACTCTCAACTATGACTGACTACGACTATGACTGAACTTTCTTACAGATAACTAAGCATACAAAAGAAACTAATACGTCGTTTCATGTACACACGCACGAAATAAACGTGTGATTTCGCAATCCATCTGGACATTACGAAAGCCTGAACAAGTATCAGCCAATCATTTACATAGCTACTGCTGAATGTTTACTTGCGACGAATTTAGTATCATACAAAGCTCGTGCTTACATGAGTCACATTTACGTTTAAAATAAATACGATGTTTCTAACAAACTATTAGACCCATGCAAACATAATCATCATAATAACTACATTTAATGATGTAAAAATAAAATAAAAATGAAACAAAGAATTAGAAGAATTTAAATTTTAACACATATGTAATTTAACTACAGGGTCGTAACAAGGGAAATAAATTATTTTTGTTAAAACTTACAAAGCTTGTTGTCTTCACTCTTTTCTTTTGTTACTTTTGAATGAGCCGATACGTAACAGAATATACAATGAAGGACGAACTTGGCCAGAAGACAATCCGATATACTGTGGTGTTAGCTACTCATTTTTATATGGGTGACGTCATCAAATCTTGTGTTGCAGCTTCTACTGAAATCGGTTCACCCACGGATGTCCCCGATCAACATCGGATTAATTCGTACACATGTTGAAAATGGCAGGGTTTCTCAGTTCGAGGGTTTCTCAGTTGCACGGTTCATAATATGATGAAACGTCGATATTACCTGGTTTTAATGGAACCAAACGATGTTTAGGACCAATATCTTTCAAGATTCAGTATTATTCACATGACTTGACATATACGACGCTTTTAACGTAACGGTGGTTTTGGGGCTTTGGTGGTTGAATGTACTTATGCATGGATGGTTAGATTTTAAGTTAGTTTGCATGTAAGTTAGCATACACGGACATACTAAAATGTTTGCATGTAAGTTAGTATATACGGACATACTAAAAGAAAATCATATTCATCTTCAACAGCATGGTTTGCACAGAGCATATAATATCTTTCACTTCTGTTTATTCTCTTGTTTCCATATCCCCCACTTTAAATTCTCAAATCATGAGTAGACACTCGGGGTTTTGTCAAAGCATGTCGATGTTTATGGTTACACAATAATTTGATATAATCACTGAGACCACAGTCACCTTTGATATGTTTATATAGAGAGAGTTACCATGCAAGTATATAGACACTAACTGGAGAGAGATACTTGTTCGAACTGTTTTAGTCCTTTAACGTCCGTTTCATAGAGACATTCGTACTGTTGCAGGCCTATAACGTTCGTATCATAGAGACTTGTTCCCACCGTTTTAGGTCTACAACGTTCTTTTCATGGAGACTTGTTCTTTCACAAGATTTGCCACCACCTTTCGAATTTGTGTAAAATGTCTCAGTTTAATCCCATGGTTTATATAAAAAAATATCTCAATTTATTCCCATAAGTTATATAAAAATGTTTCAATTTAGTCCCATAATTTGTATAAAAATATCTCAGTTTAGTCCCATAATGTATATAAAAATGTCTCAATTTAGTCGCATAGCTTATATAAAAATATCTCATTTAAGTTCCACAATAAAATCAGATACTAAGTAATGCATGCGATGAACGTGCAGATAGCAATGTTATCAAATAGGTCAGCCAGGTCACCATTCTGACATAAATAACAGATGAATAAGCACTGTTAACTATCAAATACCTATGCAAATTACGGACAGGTGAGAGATGTAAATCTAAGTTTCATTTTTTTTCTCTCTCTATCAGTCTTTCCCTCTCTATCTCTAACTCTCTTCAGTTTTAAAAACCTTCGAAATGAAATGTTAACGTTACTGCCAAGAAACAGTTCTCCATTTAGATATCTTTTTCTTTATGCTATTAATTATAAATATAGAAACATACCAAGTCCATCTCCCATTGAAAAAAACATTTAGAAGTTCCTGACTGGCTGAATGTCAATGATGACGTAAGACTTTGTGGATACTTACTTTTCGACATTACATTTTCCGATCAATCTTGATGACTTACAGCATACGAATTTCAAGAGTTTGTTTTAGTCACACAAGAATCTAATATCGCATGGGAGAGCTACGGAGAATGGCATAAGCGATGGTAACACACACATACGTGCGTCATTCCAGATTTATCTGGCAAACACTGATACATTGCAAACTGTATTATCATTCATATTCTTAATGAGTACTTCTCAACAACAAATAAAACACTCGATGTAATTTTTCTGCAACCACTGTTGATGCAAGAATTTGTTCTCTAATGTTTTAAATAGTCGCTACTAGTCAGTCACGACGTACGTTGAGACTTTGCTCCATGCTTACTTGATATCTGCAACTCGCATGCCCTGAACCGTCGTGGGAAAGACGAAATTTGTATCCGCGCAGCAAGTCACTAAAAAGCCAACCTGACAATGGCCCTCTTTATCGTCTAATATGGTTTTCAAGCCAACCATCTTGAAAATCTTATAAATATTGTTATTAAATGGTATGGTATCTATGTTTGGTTTCAAGTCTGTACATTGGTTATGACAAAGCAGTGCCTAAAAACACATGAAGGAAATCATAAACCCATGATTAAGAAGCAAAGCAAAGCAAAGTCTCCTCTCTCTCTCTCTCTCTCTCTCTCTCTCTCTCTCTCTCCATGTCTCTGTCTCCATGACCTTTCCCCGAATCCTATCGACCGTTTATTTACTCGTATAGATTCTCATGGTACCTGATCTTTTCTTTCCTTATTTCCCTCTTTCTTTTAACACTTTCGTATCCTATCATAGCGGCAAAATTATCCTTAGCGACACCACTATCGTTATTATTATTATTGTCTTCATCCATTTCAACGTTTCGTTTTTTTGCTTGGCCAGTGGCTGGTAATAGTATGCACATTATGTATAGACTCCAATTTACATCTGCAAATTTTTCTATCATTCGTGAAACAACATCAAAACGAACGGAACTTAGTTCATGCAGTTAGATTAACGCGTTAGCTACTGTATTAGAGAGAAAACTCCAATGAGCCGGACTGGTGTTCAGGACTCGATTGATCCCACCGCACCTCAGCCATTTTAGTTTGACATCGAGTATAAAGAGCTCGTCTTTACAGAATGCTGACATTTCACCTCTGTTGACGTGGTTTAGTGTCTCGGCTAGGTCCAAGTGGTATGTGAGAAATCTTGCCAGTAGCATTTCGTGGGTTTGTGGTTTTTTTTCGGGGTATTCCCGGGTTCTTCCTCCACCAAGTAGAGTAGCCGCCATATATAACCTATCATGTGCTGAAAAAAGGCATAAAAAGCAAACTTGACAGGCTAGTTTCATTCATTCATTGATTGATATAGTTTTTCTTCTTCTTCTCCTTCTTCTTTTTATTATTATTATTATTATTATTATTATTATTATTATTATTATTATTATTATTATTATTATCATTGTTGTTGTTGTTGTTGCTGTTGTTGTTGTTGTTGTTGTTGTTGTTTAGATTCATAGACAAACCATTTCTATAAATTATATGCCAGAACACGTAACTATAGAATATACGGGGTGGGGGAAGAGACTCATTTTGATCTCTGGCAACTCACCTTTCGTGAATTTTACCTGAGACATGAATTCCGTGACGAACTTGCATATTATCTCATTTATACCGGTATATATGTCAGTAGGCATTTTCTGCGCGATCAGATTCTGTAAAACAGTGTCACAGTACGATTCATGCATATATTTTATGTTTAACCGCTCTCCCGCTTATGTTAAGACTCCTGTTGAAAGTAATATATGGCCAAAACCTCTCATTTTGTATCTTATTTATGCTAGTACCCTACGGTCTTTTTAGCTAAGATACTTATTGCCTAGATATATGCAATAGTTAAGATACTTATTGCCTATAGAGAAGTAATAGCGAAGATACTTTAGAGATATGTAATAGCTAAGATACTTATTGCCTAGAGATATGTAATAGATGGTACTAATTGCCTAGATATATATAATAGCTAGGATGCTTATTGCCTAGAGATATGCAATAGATGGTACTAATTGCCTAGATATATGTAATAGCTAGGATGCTTATTGCCTAGAGACATGCAATAGCTAAGGTACTTATTGCCTAGATATATGTAATAGCTGAGATACTGATTGCCTAGAAAGATGTAATAGCTAAGATACTTATTGCCTATATATATGTAACAGATAAGATACTCATCGCCTAGAGATATGTAATAGCTAGGATACTCATTGCCTAGATATATGTAATAGCTAGGATGCTAATTGCCTTGAGATATACAATAGCTAAGATACGTATTGCTTAGAGATATGCAAAGCTAGGATACTTATTGCCATATGGCACTTATCATCTCTGATAAAAGGTAACTGCTAGTACCACTAATGTTCTGTGTATAGCCTTTTTTTCTTTTTCATTGAAAGAATGGACTTGTTTTATTTATATATTACTATAACTTCTTTTCTACTACATACATAATTATGTAATTTTTTTTATGTACATTATGGCACAGGAAGTCGCATATATACTGGCAAAGAGACAGACAGACAGAGACAGACAGAGGGACAGACAGAGAGACAGACAGAGATCTGACCAACGATTTATTTTTTTCTCTTGCAGTTTAATATCCGGCACATATTTCTCAGCAGTCCATACGTGGCCGAAGCTCAGTTTCTTTCATAAACTTCATATATTATATGTAAGTATCTGCTATTTTTCGGAACAATGTGATATGAATGAATAGTAAATAATAATAAAATAAAATCCATCTATCTGTCAATCTCTCTTGCTGTCTGTATATATATGTTTTACATTACTAAATAATGTGACAAGTTTTTAAATTATGTGCATGTACACTATTTGCATAAGAATCGTTTCAAAGCGAAATATGATTTAATCACAGAAATTGGAAACATAAATTGAAATAAAGATTTTATAACTGATACAAACTGATCATTATTTGTTCTTCAGATATTTTTACTCCTGGAATTATCGGCATCAATTCGACAAGGGGAAAAGGGTAGATAGTAAGTGTACCTATTTCTTATTAATAAGGATATCAACAAAGGAATATCCGAAACTTTAGCCAATAATATTAAACATGCAATGTCATTCAGTCAGCTGTCTACCTATCTTCCAAAATATAAATCTACATGAGGAATAATATTTTCCCTATTAAATAATAATAATAATAATAATAATAATAATAATAATAGTCACGAAATTATTTTATTATAGAGTTTCATCTTTACCACTTCTTCTCCTCCCGCCTCCGTTCAAGTCATTTGAATTATAATCAATTTATTAATGAGGAAAATCGATATATCGACTAATCAGTCCACCAATCCATCCATGAATACTTTATATAGTTCAAACATGTTTTCTTTTTTTTTGCTACGTTATGCAAAAGGGGTATGGCGACAAGCTCTCACAACATTAGATATACCCTTCCACATACAAATATAGTGATACAAATTATTTAAAGATAACAAGCGGTAGGAGAAAAAAAAAACAAACAAAAACAATAACACATCAGATGTACCGATAATTAGAGGATAAAACTTCGAAAAAGGAAAACAGAAGAGAGATATCCAAGACAAGAGATTGGGACGGGCATTTCGTTAAGACGAACTATTATATTATATATTACCTTTGATATATGTATTGAGTACATAAGAAAATAGAACGATATGTCCTTTTTGGTTCCATGCCACAGCTGTATAACGGATTGTCTATCAGGTGATATTCAAACAATTTTGATTTTAGCACGCTAAGTTGATTTCTGATCCAGTTATGAATAATATAGTATTTGCGATCATCAGAAAGATAATAAGAAGGAACACTATTGATTAGCGGGATAATCCTTTTTAAACTTTAAGAAATCGCTTTCCGATTTGACATTTTCAGGTAGGGTATTCCGTATGAGAATAGAAGATTTAAGGAATTTTATTTTGTTATTTCAAGTCGGGCATTTAATATTGAGACGTTTTGTCTATTACATCAGTTGTATTTCGACGTTTCTCCAACCAATGGAGGAATCAGTTATTCTTTTTGCTGCAAAACACTACATCCTTTTATTTGAGGTGAAGAATTTCGATGTGCATCATAAATGTTAAAATCTCTTATTCTCGTTAAAAGTATGAGACTTTCCGGTACCGTCGTTTCATGAATTCTCATCTAGGCTTCATCATTTATTTGTTATTTGTGATTTATTACTTTTTCACTTATTTGTAAGTTTTCTCCTGATTTTTCTTCAGCTTGTACAAGGACGACCTAGGGTTTGAGAGGTACTGTCATTATTGTCCACCCGTTGCCATGTATGACAGTGAGAGCAATGTGTTATATCAAGAACCGCGATGCTTCAAGAAAAATTATCCATTCCATTTAAAATGCGATCAGGAAGAGTTGGAAAGAAAACTCCTACCTGTTTGTAGATTTGGGACGCTACCTAGTAAGTAGATACCTTTTGTAAATCAGGGACACTACCATGAATATAGTGACCTATTTGTTAATATGGGACACTACCTAGTACGTAGCGCGCTATTTGTTAATATGGGACACTACCTTGTAAGTAGCGCCCTATTTGTAAATTTGGGACACTACCTTGTAAGTAGCGCCCTATTTGTAAATTTAGGACACAGTCTTGTAAGTAGCGACCTATCTGTAATCATTGGACACGACCTAGTAAGTAGCGACTTATTTGTAAATATGAGACACCCTTGTAAGTAGCGAACTATTTGTAAATATGTGCCACTACCTTGTAAGAAGCGACCTATTTGTAAATATGGGACAGTGTTTGATAAGTAATATGCTGCCATTCATTATAATTCTTTATGATATTACAACATAATTTATTCTCAAGTAAAGATTTATTTTTATACTTTTAGAGAAATCTTTTGTGACAAGTTAGCTAGATTTTAAGCCATCTTTTTTGGTGTTACTTGTGCTGAGATTTGTACTGTACTGATTTCATTTGGAATTCATTCATGTACTTGTGCTGAGATTTGTACTGTATTGATTTCATTTGGAATTCCTACATAGAGGTGAAGTCTACAAATATTCGACAGACTTGTTTACATTCAGACTGACAAATACTTTAAGTATCTCCATTGCCGAACTAGATGGGAGTTTTCTTGTTTCGCCAACAACAATAAAATGGTAACAATGTGTGTACGTTTGCTGTACTATATTCCCTGTGGCATTGTTACATATACCATAGCAAGAGGCCATTAAGATTTGCACACACACACACACACACACACACACACACACACACACACACATATATATATATATATATATATATATATATATATATATATATATATATATATATATATATATATATATGTCAGTGTTGTCTCATTATCTGTCTCACGATCAGTGACATAGGGATATGTGGGTCGCACTTCGTTTCTGGATACTGACGCTGACATGACATGTGGTTTTTAAACCTGATCAGAACGTATTAACGAGACATACGTTTTCTTTTCATTTATTTATTGTATATTCAAGCAAGCTTAATATGAAAATTGCTAATGTTCCATATAGTGAGTACCAGATTGTTGTATATTCAAGCAAGCTTAATATGAAAATTGCTAATGTTCCATATAGTGAGTACCAGATTGTTGGGCCTTATTATAATATAGGAGTCTAGCTACATGCAAAATCACGTGACACAAATGTAAAATAAATCTATATCAAGTGAGGTGTCATTTCTGGACTTGATTCTATGCTTCTCTTGTTATTAAAACAGCTAAACAACAACAATAACAAAACACACACACACACACACACACACACACACACACACACACTCAAACGCGCGCGCGCGCGTGTAGGGTAGATTATTATAAGAGTGAGAGATTAGATGTGCCATTCAGAGTATAAATTGTTTCATATCATTTCGATGGGTCATCCCTCACATTAGATAATTGTGATCCTTGCATAATGCATCATGGCAGACAGAGAATAGCGTACATAAAGATATGCTTTAGTAAATTTCCCGCTTACTGTGTTTTGTGTTAATTTGGGTCCTTGTAAGAATAGTTATGAAAATCTTTAACGAGCCGTTTTCTTTAATTAATTGACTAATGCGGAACGGAAAGAAACAATGTAGTAACGTACACACAATTTATGTTTGGAAAATTAATCTTTTCGAAAGAAGATTGTAAACTTCAGGTTTAGTTCCCATTATTACTAAATCCTTTTTTGAAATGTAAGTTCATTCCAGGAACATATTGAAATGGAAAGTTTTTATGCTTACGCAATTATATTCACGATTCCTATATATAAAGTTTTACTATTTTGAACATACGCACTTACTGTAACGTTAGGATTATTCCAATGTATGCACTTATTGTCACGTTATGGAGCATTCCAAAGTATGTACTTATTGTCAAGTTACGGATTATTCCAAAGCGTGTACTTATCGTCCAGTTACGGATTATTTCAAAGCGTGTACTTATCGTCAAGTTACGGACTATTCCAAAGCGTGTACTTATCGTCAAGTTAACGAGTATTCAAAAACAGATGTTCAGAATCTTACTTAGTCCAATGGAATGAAGTATAATTATCTGTCAGTGTATTCAAAGACTTCAACGATATGTCCTATCTTCCTTGCTTACTTAACATCTGACTCTATAGTTTGAAAATGTATACAATTTAAGTAATCTGGTGTTTTTAGCATACTTCCTAGTTAATATACAGGCACACAAAACGTAAATCTTGCAATTCATCAATTGCGACAAAAGTAAACGCGGTACATAGAGCGGCACATTGCAGAATGTTATCAAGGTTGATCACATAGCTGGAATCTGAAAATGGGCCTATATATCAGCAGTAAAAATGCCACGAAAATGTACAAAAATAGATCACAACAACCCACTTTAGTATATTAGATGCTCAGTACAAGCGCATGCAGCTGTGACTGAGAATTGGATCCTACACAAAGACACATACAAATTAGCTGCATCATTAAACTTTTGTCACTATGACCTACTTTGCGGATACAGAGAGTTTTGGCTTCCAGCTTGGACCAAAATATCAAGTTCCATTACTTAAATGACATCGCTGGAAACAATGCTAATCAATTAAAATTCTCTCAATGTCTTTGTGATTTGGATTTGTATTGCAGGCAAAAAAAAAAAGATGTAATCGAAAATAAAAAAGAGCTTTTATGCAAAATGCCTATAAGTACTTTAAAAATTGCAACTGACTATTTCATTTTTCTGTTCGACAAGATAGTGATAAAAAATTAATTTAACAAAAGCATCAGGGATTAAACTAAAATGGGTGTGCTCCAGACCTGGACATAACACATAAACTCTCAATATAAATAGTGACAAACATAACCATTATATATATATATATATATATATATATATATATATATATATATATATATATATATATATATATATATATATATATATATTCGAATTTAGGGTCACAGGTGAAGGTATTTTATTATGTCAACTCGCCAAGCAAGCTAAAGTTAACACTAAGATAAACTGGAGAATCGTAATTCATTTCAAATTGGAATCTAACCTGGGAAATGTGGGTACGAAGGTTTAATGCGCCCTGGGACTGTGCACTTTAGGGGCGCTCCTCCTTTGTTACAGAGAACAGTTTTTATATCAGTTTCCACTCCCCTTTTCCTTAACATAAGTGTTTTGAAGAAACGTTCCCGCTACACTGAGGTGAAAGTGAAATACCATGAAAATTTCATCTTGCAATTTTAAAAAAAACCAACAGAAAAAGCAAACAAGCAAATTAAAGAAAACAACAACAACAACAACAACAACAACAACAAAAGACAAGAGGATGGTGCCTCCTTCGCCTGGCGTTTGGTCTCCCAACCAACAATTCCGTCGAGCCGTCACTGAACCTGTGCAACGATTAACGGCACCTAGATAGATAGATAGATAGATAGATAGATAGATCGAACATCTTATTTTTCAGCTTGTCCTTTGCTTAAAATGCCCGAAGAGGGCCATTGGAATTGTACCTCGAGCTTCTTTCACAACAAAACGTCTGACGGCTACCACATGCCGGTGTATACCATGTGTCAACTGACGTGTGACCCAGGCTTCAGTCCTACAGGGATTGCTAATATATATTGCAGGGAAGACAGGCACTGGGACCTAGATCCCAACACAGTCGCTTGTAACAAGTCAGCTTCAGCTGATGAACCAGGTATTTGACATTTGTTTTCTGAAAGCCAGTCACCCTAAGGGGGAAAAATGAAATGTAAATAAACGAACATCTATCTGTTCAGGGTAACGAAGAAGAAGGACTTAAATAAAAACAAAAAAACCCTATGCAATTCGTGAATACTGTATTAAAAAGTTTAAATTCTTTTAAAGTGAAGTTGTAATAAATTCAGTTTCAGAAGAAAGTTTCTCAGCTTCGATCCTAAAATACTCTTTAGTTTGCACCATGTCAAGACATCCAAAAGTGTCTCGATTGTTGCTACGTTTTGTTTATTTCTTTCTAATTGATCAATTCGGTAAATTGCAGCTTCTTCGAATATCCAAAAGGTCTGTGAATGTCTGATAATCAACTTCGAGGAACATGCATCGATACTTTTTTAGAAGTCAGAAACTGTGATTTTACTACACAGATCAGTGTTAGATAAATAATGATAGGACCTGAAAGAATATTCCATTGCTTACATTTTAGAGCTCTACCAAAATTCAAGAGAATAATGAAGCAGACATTTTCTCAAAATTTAATTTAAGATACGGAAGAAAAACCGTCAGATGAGACCCAGGGAACTGAGCCCTCAAAAATAGGGCAGGCTTCCGGTAGACAAAAGCATACAGGTAAGAGTATGACTATAATATTATACATGATGTTTTTTATTTTATTTTTTTCAGTCAATTATGCATTTATGTTATAGTTTTTCAGAACAAAGTTTTATTATTGTTTAATCTCAAAGGCTTTGCCTAGTTTTTGGAACTACTATGCGGTAAAAAATAGGATGTCAAACAGTGTCATTCGAATCGACCTGGGCGTTTCTTGCCACTCTGATTCCAAATATTGTCAAGGTGCACTTATACGTTACGGTTTGTTATCGAAACAAAAGCAAAATTACAATCTTTCCAAAAACAAAATTGTTTACCTACAAAACTTTGTTTTTCAATGATTTTCACATTGGACGACACAAAATATTATTTACATAGATACAGCAAGTAAGTCTTTATTACTTTTTGAGTTATTGATTTATTTTTGTTACCAACATGTCTCTGAATAGACCTTCGGTAATTGCAACAGTGCGAATGTTCTCATTTAGATGCTAAATGAAATTAAAGATATTTGTATGCATCTTCGCTGTTTTAAATTATCTTGGTCATTCGGTCTGTTTCGACTTCCATCTCTGTGAAATGGAACGTCAAATATGGGCTTGGGAGGATACAAAAGTGAAATGAAGACAATGCACCTCAAACTTTGGGGCACAAGGCGACGCTGTATATGTTGACTAAGTAAATTAGGTTAAAATTAAAATCAAACATAGTAGTACCAGTGGTGCGCTTAGATTGGAATATCGCTAGGTCGTTTCCGCCGGATAGTGAAATAACCTCGGACGTTGTTGTATGAATACACATTAGTTTTATATGTTTTGTGATTCGCCTCTGTCGGAGTGCACCTTATGTTAAGACATCAAGAGCTGAGGTTATTTAGACTGTGACGGTCTCCTTCCACCGCCAGGTTGTTCCATGTGAACGAAGTAGTTCAGAATATAGTTCTAATGACAGCGAATTATATCCGAGGATTATTTCACGACCTGACGAAATGTTCCGATCTTGATGCACGTAAGCCGGTACGGTTAGGTACGTTGTACCGTTAAGATATTTATTACCAGTACGACCATACCGGAAAGATGGGGCGGGGCGTTGGTACCGTACTGGTAAGAGTTAAATCTACCTGAACCACTGGCCATTAAAAAAAAAATTAAAAATAATTTAAGTCAGCAGGAAGAATCTCGTAAGATCAATTTAGATGCAATTTTATTGAGGTCGTTTCATGCCGTGCACTTTAGGATGGTATACTGTCAATGATGGCAACATGTACTCGATGATAAACAACTTAAATTGACCATTCAGTATCATAAAGTAAACTCTGTCCCTTGATTGACCATTCAGTATCATAAAGTAAACTCTGTCCATTGATTGGCGAGTTAGTCATATCATCCTCACACCTCTCACGTCATTCGATAAAGGTTAATTTTTTTTTAGAAATTATTCCCTGAACTGCAGTGTTTGCTTGGTATGAACTAATTCTGTGTACCATTTTCAGAGATGTCGCTTGATAGTACCTGAGGTCTCAGTACCACCGAAAGTGTGACGTAGACGACAGCGCAACGACACATATTCATGCATGTTGTTCATGTTTTAAAGCACTGCAATACAAGTAGGCTTTTAGTGCCAAGTCTGTTAGAGTAAAGTGCCTTGCACAAAAAAAAAACATCACAACAACTGATCCTGACTGACCATTTGATAGGATTCGAACGCACCCTTTTGGGCGTGAGTCCAGCACTCTAAATACCGCGAAACTGCATTTGGTCCGTTAGTCACCTCTTTTATGACATGGGCCAGTCCTATATTACTAGCCCTCAAAGGGTAACTCAAGGGTCGAAATGAAACTGAATCCGTTGCATTTAAACAATCCCCAAAGGGTTCCAGTTTATACTTCATTGTCCCCCACTACCTCCGTTCCCCCACCCCCACTGATATTTTGCATAATCCCCTTTACGGCATTAGCAGGCCGAGTCTACGTTTTCACGCCAATGCATTACACCTTACCATCCTGGGTTTGGATAAGAGCTAGAGGGAGCCAATCTATTCGTTCATGCAGGGGACACAAGCCTGTATTATGCAAGTATTAAACAACTTGTTAACTTTACTAAATCAATATAAAGCTACGCTGAAGAAAAGACTATTCCTGTTCGTGAAAAATGAATGTAGGCTGACTTTTTGACTTATTTAGTGCCAAGGGTATTATGGCCATGTTTTTAGGCCAACGGAAAAGAGACCAGGAGAGGTGGACAAGAACTTCACTGAAATTAGTCTTATAATCAGGGACTACCTGCGTGCTTCTCCCTCTTTTTGACGTAGGGAAGCTAAGTATTTACAGATGGGCTAGTCAATAATTTGAAAAAAATAGGCACTTGACATATGTTCTCATAGGTATAAATATTTCATGTCTTATCTTTGAAACGCTTTGTTCCTTGGGTGCTCGACGGCGGTGTAATGGAGTTGTAAATTTTATGTTTGATAAAAGCAGCACGCTTCCAAAACAAATTATATTCGTTATATAAGACTGCTATAAAGAAATCAATCGTGTTTGGAGAGAGCTGTAGCAGCAAGTTGCAAGTTGTATACATTTCATGTTGAGGAAGACGAGTTAGTAATTCCGTTTTGTACAGAGCTGTGGGTATTTCCCAATGACGCTGATATAGCAACGGATACGTGTCCAACAAATGAAGTTGTGGGTGTTTCCTAATGACGCTGACGTAGCCACGAATACATGTCCAATAAATGGAGTGGTGGGTGTTTCCCAATGAAGTTGACATAGCAACGGATACATGTCCAATAAATGGCCATGCTCATATAAAGACTACGTAAGGAATTATAAAACAGTATAGTGAGTTGACTGCATTTGCGCATGCCCAGAAATACATGGCTAAAACATGTGACATTATGTGTAATACAAATGCTAATATTGAATCTTAAAAACAGTCAAGACTTGGTTTCCTCTGTTTTGAATTCTGCTTTATAAAAATTATTATACGTAGAATATATGTATAGTATGTACGCTGTATCAATGATATACCACGAGATGTATAAATTTTTCATTAAAACGAAACGAAGCTTGCCGAGTTTCCTTTTAATGAAATATTTATACATCGAGTGGTATATCAATGATACAGGGTACATACCATACATATATTTTATTTATATCACATACAAATACATATATTTGTCTTTTGAACGGAATTCAGATTTACTACAGGCGGCTGTGCATTGACCGAGTGAATGAACTCCTCACATAGCTGCCGAATGTGTCCGCTACAAAATGTAGTTCTATTCTATTTGTGGTTATTGACAATCATCTTTGCGTATTGATAAGTTGATTGTTTTCTTTTTCTAATTTCTATTATTTTTCAAATTGATTGAATCAATATAATACACACTTATGACTTAAAAATGAAAGACGTTTTTAATGAAGAAAGTAGAGCACTATAAATACATGGTTAGCTCGGCCATCACGTATCGTCGCATGGAACTTCATGTGGAAACTAAGCGAAATGACGAACCAACAAGACGTAATTAAAAATATTTTAATATATGTACAGTTGATCTAAGTCATTATTCTGCTTTAATAACGGTACTATCTACCATAAAACTCTTTCTCTCACCCCCTTTGGTCGGTTTGATTTTAAAACTAACTCTCTCTCTCTCTCTGTCTCTCTCTCTCTCTGTCTCTCTCTCTCTCTCTCTCTCTCTCTCTCTCTCTCTCTCTCTCACATCCTTTGGTCGGTTTGACGTAACATTTACCAAAATTCATACGTCCCGAGACATCATTGGATGTCACAAGCAAAAATTCTCTACGCTCGTCTTTTCATAGATTTTCGCCCGTATCTTGCTACGATGGTCCAGAGAGAGAGAGAGAGAGAGAGAGAGAGAGAGAGAGAGAGAGAGAGAGAGAGAGAGAGAGAGAGAGAGAGAGAAGAGGGCTTTTCATATTTAATTAATAATATTTTACAACATTATTATAAGTTTAAGAAACAACAACAACAACAGCTACGACAAAACATTAAATACATCACGGTATGTGTACCATGTAACTGAGAAATTTACCTTATAATGTCGACAGAGATGGCAACTTTGTATCATTGATTATATAAACACTGTAGATAAATCCCAAGAAAATGCACACATACTGTTACGACGAACCATATTCTTGTAGGTTACTTGGTGTAAGTTCAATTTTAAGGTTTTCATCCACCACAAATTCTTCTTCTCCCTTACCGCAGATTTCTTCGTAGTCTTTTCCGTTATGCATGAAAGGGGAGGGGGAACAGAAAGCAGAACAGATTACGATGAAATTGTGTACCATATTAAGTTCAATTAGAAAACGGGGATTATTAACACTTTTTATCGTTATTTTCATGCGTCACTAATGATTAATGAGTGGAAATTCATCATTGATCTAGAATCAATAGCATACGGTTGCGAGAATGTTTATATATGCGTATTATTGCGCCATGGGAGGATCACAATTTGATATACCAATAGTATTGGTATGTCAATTTGCTTTATACCAACACTTTAAATGCCATGTAATTTTTAATATATGTGGTATATATTATATTATATTATATTATATTATATTATATTATATTAATGAAAAAGACTCTATTTAAAAATAGCCCAGCTGACTGACTTACTGTGAAGTAACTGGCTGACATTGCGTGTGACAGTATGGAGATGTGTCGGAATGCGACACGCAATCATTTTTAGCCTTTTCAAAGTAAACATTCCACAATGCACGACATACATCTTGATTTGTTGTTTCCACTATTGTCAGTTTTGCACATAAAGACAATGTTTTGTTTTGTTAGATTCATTATATATTTACAAATGATATACTGAAATTTATCAGTGGGAGAAAAATGATATCACCTCAATCGTGAAAACGCTCAAGAAAATACTTAAAAATATACCCCAAACAACAAAAAGCAAGCTTCCAGTATTGGCATGTGTAACGGGTGTGTCGTGTGTGGTTGTCCCCTCTGTTAATTGATTTGGCGATCGTTATCTAGAGGATGACCTCCCTCGATGTTAGGTCTCACTGGACAGTTTATCTGGTGAATTTTCATCTGACAGTGACCTATTGTAGAAAAATGAGAATAATTTTACGCTGAAGATACAAATAAAAACAAACTAATGATTTTTGTAGAAAGCATGCATGTGAGATTTTGACTGCGGCAATCAGGTTAATTCCTTATACAGGTGGTGGCTTTTATACTGAACCAACACTGCCACCAGCCCCTCTTTTTTACATTCATTTTTGACAGCAAAGAGCTATTTTGACCATTTTCCTGTGACAAGGCGGCTAAAAGAATCAGTATGTGCCTTATGCATGAATAAGGTTCAGTAGTACTATAACAAATTAGCATACTTTTCATCACCTCTCAACCATCTCGATTTGCCAAGTCGGCTGTTCATTTGCAGTCCAAGTTACACATTTGATCTCCAGTCCTAGTCTAACTGTGACAGGCAGTCACCAAACAAGCCAACCCATTTTCAAGCCTGACTCAAAGTAAATCTAAACCACATTACAGCTTTAGCTTCTGTATGAATTTATAAATGCTAGGTTGATGATAATTAGGTTCATGCCTTCTACCTTAAAAATTAGGGAGGTGTCAAAATGCGAAACTATCCAGTGAGACCTTATTGCCCAGTGTGAGTAGATAGATAGAACACTGACAGAACCAAGCGAGACTATTGAGAAGAAATAAACAAATACAAGCCCCCTTAAACAATAAAAATAAAAATTTTTTTAATTAATTAATACATAAACTAAAATTTCAATTTCAATCCAACAGATCTACATTAATGGAATTTAATAGCAGTGTTCAATTTACGGATTCGTTCATCATAGTAACGAGTGGTGAAAAGAGTACAATGTCCATGCCTGACATGCATCACCTTGCGTCGTTCTTCTATAGACTTTTGTATTCCGCGTCTAGCGTGTATGTTTGGTTCTTCCTCTGACCCTTTCTATTCTGAACTCTTTTTTTGCGAACTTCCCTCTTGGACTATCCTCATCGAGTTTCTCGGGGAGGGATATAGAAAGCTGTTCCCTTAAATGACAAGATTACGACTAAAGCTATATATGTTCCACCACCTATTTGTATATATAAAATCCCTCACATTCGTTATTCAGAAACGTAAATAGCTATCCACACTGCATAATGTGACCTTAACGATTAACGGTCTTTACAAATTTACTGTATTTGAGGTAAGGTACAATCGTTATCTATAGTTACAAATGACCATTGCAATATACCAAGTCTGACCTGAACTAAACAGCTCATCGCCCCCGCTTAGAAATTGACACGTGCGCTGTATACAGACAATGCTACCGTATATTTCAAAATACATTACTATACGTCTTCTTACATCAGGCTAGTCAGTTCCACTCAATAAGATAAATGCTCGATTACTATTGTAGAAGATTCACTAAATTCTAGCTTACAGTAACCAATAACCTGCAAGATCATTTGAGCATCGCAAAATCATATATAAATATGCAATTATCATTAACTCACGATAAGCAGTATCATCCTACAGACAAAGGAAATTAATTCATATAACCATAAGAAATTTTAGACATTGAATATTTGGATTACATCACAAATCCTTCAGTTCTATCAGTGAACTAATAACTGTTAAATTAAAGAATTAAATCGCATAACACTCTAACATATCAACTGAGTCCTATGAAATTGAATAAATGCATGGATCATAAGCATATCAAACACATTTGCATAAAACCAAACAAATAAAATAGATAATTGCATGGAAATTAAAATTGCGTACCTTAATGCTGTTTCTTTTCCACACAATCGTGCTTCCTAGCACTATAGTCTGTCTTTTCCTTTCAAGGCAGCTATTCGGCCTCTTTACTTGTTAACGAGGGAAATCTCTATTCTCAGGTTTTTCCACCGGAGTCTCAAATTCGACTTCTCGCAAGCAAAATTGGACTAAAGAATTCTGAGCCAAGCCGCTACCTTAAATTCCCCATTATTTCTAAACTGTACGCTTTAATTTTAACTGACCAATCGAAAGCAACTGTTCCTAAATTTTTCCCAAAATAATCATGTCTTTCATCAGTTTTTGACAGCCTACGATATGATGCAATTAGCTTTACTTTGAAGATCAATTATTTGACATAAGGTCCTTTACGAACAGATACGGTCGTAGTTCTGATGTACTCTCTGCCAATATACCGTTACGATGACTGGGTCAATTCCACTGAAGCTCAAACGTGGGACCTTTTATATTCCAGAGATGAAATAAGGGAATTATCAAAGTGAACTTTCTCAAAAACCTTTCTGGCTTGACTATGATGAAACTTTAATGCACAATGTATTCAACTTAAAGATTCAGTACTTCTTCAAACTTCGACAGATTACAGCATGTATATAATTGGTTTTCTAAATGAGTCATCCAAATTGTCAGTGACTGAACTTACATGACCTGTTGCTATTCGCTATTCTGTGTCATCTATACTGTATCGTATACCTGTTTTACTCCTGACAAATATTCCTTATATCGACTTAAAAACGTAGATCCTTTTACATATCGCGTTACTCTGCTAAAGAATAGAGATCTAAATCAGCCATTGAGATCTTTGGCATTTATCCAGTACTCAAATTTCTCCTGATTTCACGACAAACATCAGGTAGATGGACATTTTTAAAAGCATACACTGTGGAAAATCTGTACACTAGTATTCGTATACACGTTATGACAAGAACTCCTTTAAGAAACCTCTGGAGCTATCATATGTTATGACTAGTTGAAAATATTTTATTGCTTTATAGCGCATCTCTGACATTTGGTATAAAATCAACTCTAAATGGTAGAAACTTAAAATAAAATTATGTGTCTGCATCCTTTAAAGTGGCAGTTCCACTCATTTTTTATTATTTCATTTTCTTGTCTTAAAATCGGGATAATGATTACGTTCACAATCTAAATCATTTACTATATTAGCATTATATTATTATATTTTATATACCTATTTATTTTATTTGGCAATATTGGTACTATTAAACATTTTCCACCATTGAACGTAGATAAAATTATATTGCAATCAAACGTTTGCACGTAGAGATGTCAACCGAGTGACGATGGACTATTTTTGTTTACATAAAATATTTTTTTCGTCAGACACTGATGGTAGATATCCAAGATTGCGATATTTGAGTTTTTTAGGGAGAAGTTTTGATGCAACGCCAATGTCAGCGGTTTCAAGGCTATAGGGCGTAGCGGAAAACACGGGCGTTATTAATTTAGCTACTATCTCAGATTCATTTCACGGATAATTAAATGGAATAACAAATCGTGGGAACTGCAGCTGGAAAGGAGAGAGTAGATATTTTTTACAATCTAGAACTAATTTGATTCCAAAGACTATATAATTGAACGCCAAATAGTACGTTAATATAAGGCTGACGCAGGATTAATTATACCGCTTTAGATATTTCAAGATAAACTAGAAATAGTACTAGAACTCACGCCATTACGATCAATACCATAACAGATTCCATTACATCATCATTAGTCTGTGGCGTAGCTTTCATTAACTAAATTTAGAGTGGAGTGATTTATTTCCACCCGCGTGATTACGAAATAATGGGATTTAATCAATGATAGTTACTTTTAATTTATATTTCAATGACAATTGCAGAAAATGACATTTTTAGCCATTGTTCATATTTTAAAATCTGTATTTAATCAGGATACTGAATTTATATCAATACCTATTCCTATTAGATCAATGTATTTGCGGGCGGATTCGTTCTCGGCCACTGCAAGATGCCTTTATATAGCAATGGTTTGCAATAAAATCAAACGCAGTTACATATATTACAAATTAAAATGTATTTCGTATTTGTTGAAGATATACTGATCGACATATCTCCATTTCTATTGAAGGTCATCGGAAGGTAGATCGAAAGAGCGTAAGAAATTATTGCAGATTCTGAGATTGGAGAAAAAACTGGTCAACTTGAAGATTGCCATGCTGAGTGAACATAGAAGACAAAATATAAAAAATATTTTATTAAGATGACATGCATATACCACTGTATGTTTGTAAACCGCAAAAAGAGCAACAATATTAACCATAAATGTAATAAATAAACGCACAACCGCAATATTACAAATTAATGTAATAAATAAAACACATATGCCAAAATATTACATATAAATGTAATAAATAACAACAAATGAATTAAAATAAAAATTCAACTCAAAATGGTCACAACAAAAACACCTTTGAGCTCCAAAGGATCAAAGCAAGTAAATAGCACAAATGCCACAATATTACTAATAAATGTAATAATAATCACAAATGTCACAATATGTAATAAATAACCTCAAATATCACAATATGACCCGCAAATGTAATAAATAAAAGCAAATGTCACAGTGTTACCCATAATCATAAATAACTGTATAAATCGTAAGTAAAATGAAACTCAACCATAAAACGTAAATTTAGCAATGCAAGCTCTGATCAAAGATGCCCTGCCCAGTTTTCATTTGATTTGAAGAACCGTAAATCGTGACTTTTCCTAATTAAAAAATAAATAATTTAGCAGCAATTAAAAGAACAAAAACCAAATCAAAACAAGAATATTTCACTAAGCATGAATCATCATCATCATCAGTCCCGTAGTCTTGTAGACGGTTGGGGCACCGCCCAAGACCGAACAACCAGCTTCCTCCATTCCTCTCGATTTTCCGTCTCTCTCAGTGAGTCGCTCAATGTCAAGCCTGTTCACTCTCGAATGTTGTCTTCCCACCTCTTTCTCTGCCTGCCTCTCATGAAACATCTGTTAAAAATGCGAAAAGGCTCTTTTTCCAGTCCAGGTTTGACAAAAGGATCTACAGGAAGAAATTAATCTTCAGTCCACATATTTTTTCAACAACCTATAACCAGTACTGAATGACTCAAAAAAACTAAATGTTCAATTTTAAATTCTCGTATTACACCGCAAATTTTATTTCGAATTTTAGAGACTTATTGTACGTAAATTCTCTGATTCTGATGAAACTTAAGTGAAATATGTACTCTTGTCTGGAATTATTGCTACCTTCATTTAAAACATGTTATCGTGTCTGGAACTATTACTAGATTCATGTGAAGCATGTAATCACATCTAGAATGATTACTAGAATCATGTGAACTATACATCAATATCTGGAATTATTACTAGTTTAACGTGAAAAATATCTGGAAGTATTGCTAGGTTCATGTGAACTAGGTAATTATATCTGGAATTATTAGTATTTTCATGTAAATCATATGTGGAATTATTAATAGATTCATGTGAACTATTGAATCATATCTGGAATAGTACTAGATTCCGGTTAGTTATGTTATCATATCAGAATTATTGCTAGATTCATGTGAATCTTATCTGAAATTGTATTACTGGATTCATGGGAACTATGTAATCATATCTGAAATCATTACTAGATTCATGTAATCTATTGAATCATATCTGGAATTATTACATGATTCATATGAACTATTGAATCATATCTGGCATTATTACTAGATTCATGTGAATCATGTCTGGAATTATTACTAGATTCATGTGTACTATGTAATCGTATCTGCAGTTTTTACTGATTCGTGTGAATCATATCTGGCATTATTCCCAGATTCATGTGAACTTTTGAATCAAATCTGTCAATATTACTAGATGTATGTGAATTGTGTTATCATATATGAAAATATTATTAGATTCATGTGAACTCTTGAATCATATCTTTAATTATTACCAGATTCATGTGAACTATTGAATAATATCTGGAATTATTATTAGATTCATGTAAACTAATTAATCATATCTGGAATTATTACTAGGTTTTAGTGAATCATATATGGAATTATTACTAGATTAATATGAATCTTATCTGGCATTATTACTAGATGCATGCGAAATATGTTATCATATCTGGAAATATTACTAGATTGTTTCATGTGAACTCTTGGATCATATCTTTAATTATTACTAGATTCATGCAAACTCTAGAACCATATCTGGAATTATTACTAGAATCATGTGAATCATATATGGGATTATTACTAGATTCATGTGAAGGACGTAATCATATCTGTAATTATTATTAGATACATGTGAATCATATCTAGAAATCTTACCAGATTCACGTGAACGCTTGAATCATATCTGGAAATACTACTAGGTTCATCTGAATCATATCTGGAATTATTACTAGATTCATTTAAACTCTTGAATAATATCTGGAATTATTACTAGATTCATATGAACTACTGAATCATATCTGGAATTATTACTAGATTCATTTAAACTCTTGAATAATATCTGGAATTATTACTATATTCATTTAAACTCTTCAGTAATATCTGGAATTATTACTAGATTCATTTAATCTCTTGAATAATATCTGGAATTTTTACTAGATTCATGTGAACTATTGGATCAAATCTAGACTTATTACTATAGTCATGTGAACTACTGGATCGAGTCTGTGGTTATTCATTGGATGATGCAACAACACGTGAGTTCATCGCATTGCACTGGCTTGACCTCATTGGCTCACCTTTTGTGGCGTCGTATAGCTAAAGTAACATTTTCATTATTCTGATATAAGATCAATTTCAGTATTTGGCATTATATTATGTAATAAACTGATATAATTTTGTTTTAGTGAATGTGGGTTTCCATTAATTATCCATCAATCCTGCCATATTGGTATTCATTTTGTGCTGGTCCAAATCCTTTTAGTGGCCCGTAAAACATCTTATTCACCTCAATAAAGGTAAATATTTACATAATATTATATTTACAGTTAAAATCGATTAATGAAATTAATTTATTGGCTTTAATTGACCTTACCTTTAATGTTGCGTATTATATTTACGGCTTAAAGTGTATTACCGTATGCTAGGATTCAGTGATACAGTTCTTCAAATGGGAAGCACATTTTATATGATTCTGGGTTTTAAAACGCTCATATTGAATGTTGTACAAGCATCTAATACTTTTAGTTCCCTTAAAAGTGGTACATGAAAAAAAAAATAAAAGTACAAGAATAACATTTATCCATTTTTAGAAAATACATAGAAAAGATGTCAAATTGTATGAAAAGTAGCATCTAAAAAATGTGTCCCCTTTTCACGCTGATAATTGATACATATTTCAAAACCTAGACTTAGAATGAACCAATAAAATAATATAAAGAATGCTATTTCTCGCCTGCATCGCCGATACTCCGCAAATAACTTAGAATAGCACTTTAGCAAGAACAGGAGGCCATTACAACAGATATTTATTTTGCACGGATGCACACATAAGTGATAATAATGAATGCACACCAAATTGCACTACGATGCATACAGCAGAGTAGTTCACTGGGCTACATGTACCAAACGAAAATATTTAATGAAACACAAAAGCTACAAGTACAGTATGTCACTCTATCCTACATATGTAGTCTGCATGTGTTCATATAAAATGTGAACACATCCATCGAATTTTATAGATCACTTCGCCGATAGTTAGCAGTACAATCCAAGGTGAAAGTACCAATTAAGCTTTCATGAGTTACATAATTCAGTGTCATGAGTGTAAATACCACATTGTCATGAGTATACATACGAGTGTCACGACTGTATTAATGCAGTGGCATGAGTGTACATAATTCAGTGTCATGAGCGTACATACTACAGTGTCATTAGTGTGCATACCACACTGTCATGAATGTACGTACGACAGTGTCATGAGTGTATATAATGCAGTGGCATGAGTGCACATACTATAGTGTCAGAGAACGAGAGCTAAAGGTAACAATTCAATATATCACTGGAGAATGAAAAGTAGGTTACTGTGACCTAATTTGCATTTTAAGTAGGTAGCATCTTCCACGATGAATACTGCCATCAAATGTCAGTACTGAAAAATGATAGTCAATGAAACTGTGCTAAATGCAAGAACTTAAACGTATCCACGAAAAGGTCAAATGTGTAGTCCACTGTGACCCAGTTTTGCTTGTGGTTGGCACACTCAGCACGCTCCAATAATAATATTTATGACGAGTTTCATCACTCTACGTACAGAAGAATCGTTTTTCTGTGGGAACAACAATGTTAAGCCATCTTAAATGTTTGGGATTTCTTTTACGAAGTTGATTGCTGTTAAATTTAGATTTATATGTTGTATGTGAATTTGGAGTTACAAGGTTGTTTGGTATGATATATAAAATATATAGCTTGTCGATAATAGTCGTTGCATAACTCCGACGTATGCATGAGGTCATAAATAAAATCAAGCAAGTTTGCATTATTTATTCTCTGAGAATGCAAACAAACCTCCAAGCTAGTATTATTAAGATCTTAAAAAAACCTCATACAAATGCATCACCGTTTTTGTAGCATTGCTTACATTCTCTTGAAGACCGTGCACACTCCTTCAAGCATCTAATGCAATGCTGCACATGCTCAGAACTGTTCTATTAAGCGAGAAAGACCGAACTGATTCAGACAGTTCCCGTACAATGTAGGCGTTCACCAGGCTTAACTTCTTAGCTACAATGTTCTCTATATTGTTTTGCCGGGAAAATAATTCTCAAACTTACTTGAACGAAGCCTAGACAGACACCCTAACAAGAAAGCACTCTTTACTTCAAGAAAAACAAAGAGAAAGACCAAAATACCCTTATGTAATAAACGAAATCTAATAAAGTGCTTGTACTGGGGCCCAATAATACTTTCACAATGATCATTCTGTTTGAAGTAATCAAGCCTTTTACTTGTTTACGATTATCAATTAGGACAGACATCCAAAAGGTAAATGTGACAAATAGTCAAATATTTTAAGTTTTTACTGATGACATAACAGACGGTTAAAACTGTTTGTAAAGATGGCGTATGCTATAGCTTCAAGTTGGTTTAAAATACAACCCTATCACAAACAAGGGATTGTTTTGTTTGAAATGACCTATTAATAGTAGCCTTGGAATAACTCATAGTAGGCTTGAAATGACCCATCATTGGCGGGCTTCAAAAAAAAAAAAAAAAAAAACTCAGTATCAATCGGCTTGGAATTACTCGATATTAACAGCATGGAAATAATCCAATATTAGTTGCATGGGATTGACCCATTATTAGTAGGCTTGGAACAACCCATTATTAGTAGGCTTGGAATCGCCCAAAATTAGTAGGTTTGAAATCATCTATTATTAGTAGGCTTGGAATGGCCCACAATTAGCAGGCTTTGAATGACACAATGTTAGCAGGCTTTGAATGACACAATGTTAGCAGGCTTGGAATGACCCAATATTTTTAGGCTGACGATTCTGTGATAGCAATCAGACAGGTCAACGAAATCAAAATGATGCTTGCTCATTCACGATTTCTGTGCTAAAGTCCTTCATGTTCTCCCATAAATGATTTATTCCCCGAAATATAACTTTACTATTTCTGATTTGCTAATATGTCTCTCGACGTCTGATAAGATAGTAGCGGGCCAGTGCCGCCGCCGTGAAAGCATATGTTATCAATGAAATGATTTATCAAACTGGGACTAATCAGAGAATTAATATTGTATAGACAATATACATTGATATTCATAGGAAAAGAGATTTAATATGTAATAGATAACATACCTGGATAATCATATTTCGATATGACGTGGCATACATTTAACGAATTCCAGTCATGTATCACAAATTGTGACGACACTTTACGCATAAAAGCACCATATGTCTGTTATTCTTGATAAGGCACCAAGCCCCAAAGAAAGCAAATATTAATCTTGAGAAACTTTGTAGACGTAAAACAGATGTCATAGCAGAAACTGGATGTAACCCAGCAATCCTTTTGTTATTTACCTCACACTCCATTACGCAATACTGATGCGTCATTCCATCTGATTAAGTTATCTGGTATCAAGTTAAAAAAAATCCTTGTCTAAAGAAAAAACACGGGGAATCCCATATTTAAATAGAGTAGCGCGTACTTTCTGTTTCCATGAAACATCACGCCTAACTGTAAATTATTCTTATCAGAGGAAGTAGGGCGTAAGGTATAGTATTCGCTTTCCGGCAAAGGTTTATTCTTACTTTGGATAGTTTTCAACGAACTTAACTCTTTTGGTGCAGTACACGCCTATCAACATACAGTTCAAAATCATGTATCTGTCCTTTCATCGATCTATTCTTCTAAAGGAAACATCAATCTATTTATCAACTTGAAAAATACTAGTAAAAATCTTACACCACATAGCGATTATACCTCATGATAATTATCCTACACACCATAGCGATTATACCTCATGATAATTATCCTACACACCATAGCGATTATACCTCATGAAAATTATACTACACACCATAGCGATTACACCTCATGAAAATTATACTACACACCATAGCGATTACACCTCATGAAAATTATACTACACACCATAGCGATTATACCTCATGAAAATTATCCTACACACCATAGCGATTACACCTCATGAAAATTATACTACACACCATAGCGATTATACCTCATGAAAATTATCCTACATACCATAGCGATTATACCTCATGAAAATTATCCTACATACCATAGCGATTATACCTCATGAAAATTATGCTACACACCATAGTGATTATACCTCATGAAAATTATACTACACACGTTAGCGATTATACTTCATGAAAATTATACTACACACCATAGCGATTATACCTCACGATAATTATCCTACATACCATAGCGATTATACCTCATGAAAATTATCCTACACACCATAGCGATTATACCTCATGAAAATTATACTACACACCATAGTGATTATACCTCATGAAAATTATACTACACACCATAGCGATTATACCTCATGATTATACTACACACCATAGCGATTATACCTCATGAAAATTATCCTACACACCATAGCGATTATACCTCATGAAAATTATACTACACACCATAGGGATTATACTTCATAATAATTATCATACACACCATAGCGAGATATGTACATCAAGAAATTATCCTACACACCATCGCGAGATCTATGCATCAAGAAAATTATCTTACACGCCAGAAAGATTATATCTGATGAAAATTATCGTACACACAAAGCGATTATACCTCATGAAAATTATCCTACACACCATAGCGATTATACCTCATGAAAATTATCTTACACACATAGCGATTATACCTCATGAAAATTATCCTACCTCATGAAAATTATCCTACACACCATAGCGATTATACCTCATGAAAATTATCCTACACACCATAGCGATTATACCTCATGAAAATTTTCCTACACACCATAGCGATTATACCTCATGAATAATCTTAACAAAACAGAACAAATGACCGGATCAAACAGTCTTACTTGATAAAACCGTCAGGAATGTGTATCTTACACATTTGAAGATTAATGAAATATAATAGCTATGACAATGCTGATTTGCAATAAATTTCTTTAATTTCTTATTTCTGGAACAAATAATGTCCAAGCTATATAAATGTAAATATTGTCCCTTTAATTCCCTATATAAAAACAAGATGAATTATCTTTCACTCCTGAACCTCATTATGGTAACCCCTCCAGCAGAAGACGTTATGTCTGTAATGTGTCGAATTTTGAATAGGTATGGAACCTTAAAATTGAATTCATTGTGCATTAAAATTTTATTACAGTCAAGCCAGAAAAGTCTTTGTGAAGGGTCACTTCGACCGTTTATTCATGTCAGTGTTAAACTTGAAAGGCCAGCATCTACGGCCCATTTAGAATTGACCCGGATATCGCCGCGCTGTCCTGAGAAAGTAAACAGAGCTACCAACCATAACCGTTTGAGGTGAATCCCATGTCAAATAGTCATTTTCAAAGGTATGTTGATATGCATCGTATTTCTCAGATTTTAGGCTGCCAAAATCTGACGAAAGGAATAATTATCTTGGGGGAAAATTAGGAACCGCTGATTTCGATTGGTCAGTTAAATTAAGGCGTACACCTTGGAAGTAATGTGAATTTAACAGTAACGACCTTTGTCGAATTTCTTTAGTCCAAAATTTCCGGCGTGAGGATAAGATTTGGCTCCGGAGAAAAACTAGAGAATAGTACTTCCCTCGTTAAAACAAGAAAAGGGACCAGGTGACTGTCTTGTTAGAAAAGACAGGCTTAAGTGCTAGGACGCACAAGTTCTGAAAGAGAACAGCATTAAGGAAACAGCTCCCAGGAACAGACGGGGACAGTCCAAAAGACGGAAGTCCAGAAAAAAGATGAAGCGTTCAGAATAGGAAGATCAAGGAAAATCAGCGTATTCACGTAGGGGACAAGACGTGTGATACACGGAGACGAAGACAGAAAGCGACGCTAGGTGATGCAAATCAGGCGTGGACATTGTGCTCTTTTCACCACTCGTTATCATGAAGAAATAAATTCAAAATAGAATACTGCTATTAAATTCTGTTACCGAAAATTTTGTTCTAATTGAACCTGACACTATTATTTTTTTTGTGTTATCGATTAAATGGTTATTTTCTTGTCTACAGGGGGCTCGTTAGTCTTACTCAGTTCTCTGTTGATGTTCTATCCATCCACTCACACCGGGCAATAAAATCAAGGGAGGTCATCCTCTAGATAACGACTGCCAAATCTAATTAACAATCCCTCTTTACCAAGTGGGACAACGTTACAATGTCTCATACGTAAAAAGTACAGATTTATATGGCCCAATGTTAGCAGGCCTTCAATGACCCACTAATAGTTGACTTGGAATGGCACAATGTTAGTAGGCCTGCAATGAACCACTATTAGTAGACTTGGAATGGCACAATGTTAGGAGGCCTGCAATGACCCACTAGTAGTAGACTTGGAATGACTCCATGTTAGCAGGCTTGGGATGGCCCAACAGTAGGTTTGGAATTATCCAATATTGGTAGGATTGGAATGACCTAATATTAACAAGCCTGCAGTGACCCACTATTAGTACACTTGGAATCGCCCAATGTTAGTAAACTTGGAATGGCCCATCAGTAGGTTTGGAATTATCCAATATTGGTAGGATTGGAATGACCTAATATTAGCAGACCTGCTAATACACTATTACTAGACTTGGAATGGCCGAATGTTAGGAGGCCTGCAATGACCCACTATTAGTAGACTTGGAATGGCCCAATGTTAGGAGGCCTGAAATGACCCACTATTAGTAGACTTGGAATGGCCCAATGTTAGGGGGCCTGCAATGACCCACTATTAGTAGACGTGGAATGGCCCAATGTTAGGAGGCCTGCAATGACCCACTATTAGTAGACTTGGAATGACCCAATGTTAGCAGGCCTGCAATGACCCACTATTAGTAGACTTGGAATGACCCAATGTTTGCAGACCTGCAATGACCCACAATTAGTAGACTTGGAATGGCCAAATGTTAGCAGGCTTTGAATGATACAATATTAGTAGGTTTGGAATGATCCAATATTGGGAGGCTTGGAATGACCCAAGACTAGCAGCCTTGTAATTACCAAATATTAGTAAGCTTTGAATGATCAGATATTAGTGGGCTCGGAATAACTCAGTATTAATGGGCTTGGATTTACCCGATACTTATAGCATGCAAATGATCCAATATTAGTAGGCTTAGAATGGCCCATAGTTAGCAGCCTTGGAATGATCCAATTTAAGCAGCCTTGGAATGACCCAATATTGGTAGGCCGACGATTCTATGATATTAATTAATTTTCATCAGACAGGTCAACGAAATCAAAATGATGATTGCTCATTCACTATTCAGTTTTACTGTGCTTAAGTCCTTCCTGTTCTTCTGCAAATAATTTATTCCTCGTAATATAACTTTACTGATTTACTAATATGTCCACTTGGACTCAATAATTTAATCTTCTGTCATGCACAAGGCTTCAAAATTCAAGATTTTATGTGACCCAGGATCTCTACTGCAAGCAAACAAAAAGTGAAATAAAACAGAAGGGAACGATTGACAATGAATCAACGTCTGTAGCGTAAAATAGTTATGACCAATCGGAAGCTTGCGCATAAAAAGGCGTGTTCGGTTATTCCAAATTGCGTTATCGACATCTGATAAGATAATAGCGGTCCAGCACCGCCGTCGTGAGAGCATATGTTATCGATGAAATGATTTATCAAACTGGTACTAATCAGAGAATTAATATTACATATACAAAATGCACGATATTCATATAAGAGATTTACTATGTAACAGAGGATATTCGTATTTCGATATGCCGCGGCATTAATTTTAACAAATTTCAGACATCATACATTATAAATTGTGACGACACTTTACGCATAAAAATACCATATGTGTTATTCTTTTCTACGCCACCAGACCCCAAAGAAAACAAATATTAATCTTAAACAACTTTGTAGACGTATAACAAATCTCATAGCAGAAATTGGACGTAACCCAGCAATCCTTTTGTTATTTACCTCACATTCCATTACGTAATACTGATGTGTCATTCCATCTTTTTAAGACATCTGGTATCAAGTTATAAAAAATATCCTTGCCTCCAGACAAAACACAGGGAACCTCATGTTTAAACTCAGCAGCATGTAGTTTCTGTTTCCATGAAGCATCATGCCTAACTGTAACTTAATCTTACAAGAGGGAGTAAGGTATATTATTCTAGTTCTGGCAAAGGTTTATTTTTACTCTGAAGAGTTTCCAACGAACTTAGCTCCTTTGGTACAGTACAGACCTATCAATATACATTTCAAACTCATGTACCTCTCCATTCATCGACAGAGTCTTTGCAAGAAACCATCAATCTATTTATCTCTTTGAAAAACTGAGTCAAAATCTTACACGTCATAGAGATTATACCTTATGAAAATTACACTCCACACCATAGCGATTATACTTCATGTAAATTATCCCACACACAATAGCATTATATATATATATATATATATATATATATATATATATATATATATATATATATATATATATATATATATACGTGTGTGTGTGTGTGTGTGTGTGATGAAAATTATCTTTCACACTATAGCGATTATACCTCATAAATATTCTTAACAAAACATAACAAACGACCCGATAGGTCTTACCTTATAAAACCGACAGAAACGTTTATCTTGCATATTTTAAGAATAATGAAATATAATAGCTACAACAGTGCTGATTTTGAAATAAATTTATTTGATTTCTGCTTTTATCTGGAACAAAGACTTCCAAGCCCTATAAATGGAAACAGAGTCCCGTTCAGTACACAAAATAAGTTTCAAAATGCACTATTTTTCACTCCTGAATCGCAGTATGGTCCACCCTCTAGCACAAGACTACTACCGCAGAAGAGGAAAAAGTGAATAAGAAAGAGCTCAATCAGATTAATCTTGCATAGAGGATATTTGCTTGGAACGAGCGAATAACGGACATATTTTTGTAAATACTTAAGTCTTTGTAAATACTTAAGTTTGGCACCCATGAGATGCCATATATCCGTTATTCACTCGTAGCAAGCAATTTCGATTTTAGTTTTTGCTCAAACTTACCGGAGAGCAAGATGGACTGTGCATGCAGTCTGTATAGTAGACTGAAGCAGCTATACAAGATTACAAGATATACGCGGTGTACCGTTTATGTTCTACTGTGTTTTGTGATTATTTACACAGAAAATACAAACAGTTACATAATCCTCCTTCCCAATTTAAAGTATAATAGCACGTTAAAAACTGATTCACGTCTTGTTGGATCTGAACTGGAGTCGCATTTAACGGAAGGCAAACACTTTACCACGCGGCCTCGCAAGCATCTATGAATAGCTTTGACTTTCACGCTTATCTTGTTATCGACGCGGCAGTGAAATTATTTATCGTAATTCAATCCGGTGAATTATAACATCTATTTTACTTGGACAAACCAGTATTTGGAGCATACAAATGTTTTTAAGAGTGACCCAAAATCATGTGATCTCGATCTGATCCCGACATTACTGCTGCTTGAACACTTAGATTCAACATTGCCTTCACTAACCGATGTTATCAATACTTCTCTCTTTTTCGGGGATTGCCATCATTTTATAAAACTGCCACTGCAAAAACTCTGTTGAAAAAACCGACACTTGACCCTAATGATTTAAAGAACTACCGCATTGTTTCTAACTCTTATTCATGTCAAAAATCTTAGATAAAGCTGTTTTATCCCAACGTGTATCTCATCCGAATTTAAATAGTCTTTTATTAGCAATGCACAGTCTGCATATGACTTTGCCATAGTACTCAAACCGCCCTTAAGTAGTTAACGACCTTCTCTTTGCTTTGGATAATTGAAAGATTACAGTCCTCACCTTCTTTGTCTTGTCTGCGGCATTTGACATAATAGACCATGATGTATTACTTCACAGTCTCCAGTATGTACTTGGTATTCGCGATACAGCCTTACTATTGTTCAATTCCTACTTAGTCAACAGGACACAAGTTGTGTCCGTATATGAAAAATATTCCAGCCTATTTGATCTATATTTTGGTGTTCTACAAGGCTCTGTTCTTGGCCCCTGTTCTCCATTCACTCAGCCCTTTTTTCAAGTGTCACAGATCATCATCTGGTGCATTACCAGTTGTACGCTGATGACATTCAAATATACAAATCTAGCTGCCCAACTGAAGTTGATAGTATCATCGCAGGCAAACATAGGTGCATCTCCGATGTGAAGTCATGGCATGACGCGGAACAAGCTATAAACTGAAGTCATTCTGATCACCACTCAAAGACTTTCTCATTCACAACTTTTACCGAAATAATAAGTACAAGCAATACCAACAATAAATTTACCAGTCAATATGAGACTTAGGTGTCACTCTCGACAGTACGCACTCAATACACTAACATGTAATGAACATATGCAAGGCTGTATCTGGAGCTGTGACGGATCAGCTCCATTCGCAATTTTCTTTCATTTGACGCCACTAAAACATTTGAGTGTTCCTTAGAACTTTCAAGACTAGACAACTGAAATTCACTTTTATCTATTTCGTCTCAGCATCTACTACAGAAACTTCAAAAAGTTGAAAGCACGGCTTCTCGGATCTTTCTTAGAGTACGAAAAAACTGAGCATACCTTCCCCTTGCTCTGTAACATTCACTGGCTACCCGTTCTATCCAGAATCAAACAAAATCTGTTCACTATGCTACATTTAGTTCACTAGCTCCAGTCCAATATACCTATCTGACCTCATTCATTTGTGCATTCCATCTAGAAACTTGTTCAAATTCCGACATTCGCGTTCGTATGGTTCCCACATTAAAATAAAACGAGGTCATACGGACAACTTTCTCTTGCATACCAGAGTCCAGCTACGTGAAACGAATTGCCCATCGATCTTAGGCACAAAGACACTGTGATCTCATCCAACAGTGATCTTAAAACTCACCTACATAGACGACAAGAACAGACTTAAACAGTGGCGTACTAAGGGTAAATGGCAAACGGGGCGACGATTTTAGAGCGACAAAACCTCTGGCGACCGGACAACTGCCCTGTCCCCCTCACCTCAAAGATCCGACGCTGTCCTAAATACATATTATTATTATTATAATTATATTATTATTATTATTATTATTATTATTATTATTACTATTATTATTATTATTTCACCGCCTTGCATAAAATAAACTTCTTTAATTGTGTACTGACGTAACAAACAACTACCCACCACGTTCTGAAAGCTTATTAGCACAATGGATAGAAGTTATACAGTGTTTGACAGAGCATCAGCACAATCTGGGATATACACTGCAGAATAAGTTTAGGCATCCCAAAAGGACCTATAACATAACCTTATTCGCAAAATGGGGTAATCCTTAACATACAAATTAAAATTTTAAAATACAAATATAAATCTAACTTAATTAAATAAATAGTACACAAACCTTTCCGGTGTGAACGTTATCACGGGATGTTTTTAAGTCTAAACGATCGCCTCCATTTGTCGATTTATACGACCTGTGGGAGGGTGCATAGGGATTCTGCATCCCTGAGACCGATACTATGTCCCTGAGGGAAAAGGTAAATTGTTAAAAAAATAAATAAAAACAATAAATGAAAAGTGGTAAATATTAAAATACAGAGGAAAGTACATTTTCTTCAGCTGGACTGTGAATTAAGGATTGAAGTGGACCACTAACCTCTTTGGAGGATAAGCTGTGAAATAAGGCTTAGAGTGGACCACTAGCCTCTTTTAAGGTTAAGCTGTGAATTACATCTTGCAGTAGAACACTAACCTCTTTCTATGATAAGCTGCGAATTAAGACTTGCAGTAGATAACTAACCTCTTTCGACGATAAACTGTGAATTAAAACTTAGAGTGGACCACTAACCTTTTTCCAGAGTATGCTGTAATCAAACTTGGAGCGGACCACTAACCTATTTCGAGGATCAGCTGTGCATTAAGACTTGAAGTGGACAACTAAACTCTTTCGAGGGTAAGCAGTGAAATAAGGATTGAGGCGGACCACTAACCTCTTTAGAGGACAAGCTGTGAACTAAGGCTTGGAGTGGACCACTAACCTATTTCGAGGATAAGCTGTGAATTAAAACCTTGAGTGGATCACTAACCTCTTTCGAGAGTAAGCTGTGAATTAAAATTTGGAGTGGACCACTAACTTCTTTCGAGGATAAAAGCTTTTTCTCCTTACATAATGCATTTTACTAAACTGAGACAGAGACATTCAAGAAGTAATATGTTTGAAATGTGAATAGTGACGGCAAAGACATATATAACAATTAGAGAAGAGTGAATTAAAAGAAATTCTGCTTTCTGAGAAGTGATCAAAATACGTGAAGCGTTAATCATAAAAATAGCCCCATATTGTCTAATCGTTTGAAGCGATTAAAGTGTGATAAAAACCAAATATGTTGAAAAGTAACATTACCGCGAATAAAAGAGTTAATATCTTTGTTAATTTTAAATAATTAACCCCATTATTCAGGCAGATTTACGTATTACATTTATTAATCATAAGACCAATATAAGCAGTATCAAACCTAATAGCAAGAAGGTTATAACAGTGTTGTATGAAGAACTGATGTGGATAACTATAAAATCTGTACTCATCTTAATTTGCTAAATTTGCAGTACAGTTCGAAGATCTCAGCAATTATTCGATAAACCAGGACTTAGAAGTTATGGCTAAATTTATGACACAATTCGAAGATCTCAACAACTATCCGACAAAACTAGATATGGAAGTTGTGAATAAATTTGTAGTACAATTTAACAATCGCAACAATTATTCGATAAAGGATATGCTATATATATATTTACTTTCCTTTCTTTATTAGTTATTTTTTAATTTTTTTATTTCATTTATGCTATTGCAATGTAACATTGTAAGTTGGACTTGACCTTGTCCAAAATTAAGTTTATTTTGTAACTGGCCCGAATTATTGATTTGGTTTTGTAGTAAATATATTTATCTTGATCTGTGTCTTGAACGTTGGAAATTGCTCATGAATTGCCAGGTCTACTTGTTGTTTACTACACTTTTCATATAATTTTAGTAACAGACTGCTAATTATTGCTAGCATTTTATTTTGTAAACATTAAGAGCTTTCTAGAAGGTTATTTTCGATTCGGTAATTTTTTTATATAGAAAATGTTAATTGTGACCTGAGGTCAAGTTGAGAACTATATAATCTTGATACTGGAAGTTTATTCATTCGTGCTTAGGATCTATCAGAATCAATTTGTATTATTGTTGTGTCCAGTATTCATTTGGGCTATAATTTATTTCTTCAAACTAATTAATTCAGTGCTTGTTTTCTCTGGAAATACAAAGTGCTCATAAAAATAATATTTTTGGACAGGGACATTCACTGGGATTTATAGTGAATCCATTCCTGAAATTAGTTTACTGTGTTTCAACAAAAAACTGTTGGCACATCATCAGCATTATACAGGTTATCACAGACACGTCAACACTTCAGGTTGGACTTAATTTGGATTTCGACTAAAGTTTATTCAGAACTTTAAATTTTTAGGACTCGTGTCTGTAATTCTAGGATTAGTTTAGATTTAATTCGCAATACCGTAAGTTCTAGTTTTGTGCAACACTAAAGTCTGCCATTATGATAGCCCGTAACATAATTTAAAAAACCGTTTGAGGTTTACAACTGGCTTGCCATTAAACATGGATACTAAAAAGTCATATTGAAACAAAAATACTTTGAGAGGAGATGAATGAATTATAAAAAAATGAGAGCCTAGAAGTGTCGGAAAAAAGACTCAGTTTGGAAAAAATACAAATTAAAAATCAAAATTTAATGGTTGGAGCTTGTGACTTGGCTAATGTAATTTTTGATACCAATGCAATTTTATTTTCCCAGTTCAACTGATAACAAATATGGTAATATATTGATATGGTCGCAGAGATAAGTCTTTGTTGTTAGCTACCAGAAGTCTTTTGACATGCTCGCAAATAAAGTTTGCTACATTAACGACAACAATGAAACAAGAACTGTTCTAAAACTTAGTGATTTTTACAGCTTCATATATACATGAAAAAAATCAATAAGATACAGGTATTCGGTGCATAACGCAAACTACATTGCTAAATTGCAAGAATTCACTACACCGAGAATATTACTGGGATCTACTGAATCGGATACAGTTTGATCAATAACACAAACAGTATGTCAACAATAATTATTCAATTTGTTAGAGTCTATTCGATACAATTAACAGCGACTATTCAATTGTTTTAAAAATCTTTTCGATACAATTAACAGTGACTTAAACGTCAATAGAAAACGTAATATAAATGGATGTGATCCGGTTAAATTAGAAAATGCAGATACTAGACGGTTTGGGCAAAGACCTCCTGGTATTGAGATAAGCAAACTTTGTCGGAAAATACTCTTTGAAAGATATAAAAGCAGCAATGAACAATTTAACAATCTGAGTTTACAAGGAACCATCAGCTATTAAACAAACAAACTGAGTTTACAAGGAATCGTCAGCTGTTAAACAAGTTGTTAGTGAAATCGCTAACAAAATCTTAATCAACACAGATTGACCAGAACAGCCAAAAGGTTTAAATGTTCATGATCTACTAGGACCGAGAATTATCTGATGTAATGGGTGATATGCACACAGCCGGTCCAATATGTAGGAGTCAATAATAGTTACAACCAACATAATAAACTGAGGTGTTTTGCAGGCTGACACGTAGAACAGCAAGTAATGGTTATTCTCTGGGAGATTATAGCACGCCACCATGACAGTTAAAACAGTTACAGGGTGGTTTTAATAATGGAATAATAAGGAACAAACAAACAAGCAACATAATAATAGTAAAAAAAATTATTAAAAGAACCCCAGATTAAAGATCTAAAGAATGCAACTCATAAATTACTGCTATAATTAATGTTCTTTTCGACATGCAGAAAAATGATTTAAAAGAGCTAAATCAGAGAGAGAGAGAGAGAGAGAGAGAGAGAGAGAGAGAGAGAGAGAGAGAGAACAAATGTGCATGAAGTCATAGATAATGTCAGGGGAACAAGCTATAATTAATATTACCATTTGGATGATGTGCTAAAATCATAACAGGTACTGCATTTTCCGAAATATATAACACTTTTCATGCTGAAAACGAACAATTAAAAACATACACAAAACCATGTTGATAGAAAAGTGGTTAATAATAACAAACGAAAATTTTTTTTTTCAGTGATTTGGACCAAAGTTTACAAAAGTCATAAAAGAAAAGAGAGACATGGAAGCCTCAAATGTAACCAGGAAATGGACGTGATTAGCCTTCCACGTGGTTTAAGAATACATGAATTAGAAAGAACATCAATATCAACAGTATAAGTACAGCAGAAACTAAATACATGGAATTAAGTGGATTACTTTTTCGCGCTGTTCCACGGGATGAATAGCATATCCTTATGGTCTGAAGTGTGAAGTGTGAATGTAAGAGATGCTCGTGAAATTGCTAAAGAGACAACAAGTGCTATTCAATTCAGATATTTTGTTGTCAGATATTTATATATTTTCCAGACATTAGTCATTAGTTTTGGATTTAATTTCATCACATTTGGCAGAATATAAGTTACACATAATAGTTGTTTCACACAAAATGTCATTAAAATAACAAATAACAAATGGGACACATACACAATTCCCTTGAGTATCGAACCTGTGAAATATTTCACCCCTTCTATTCGTTTTTACATTGGCTAAGAGGTAAGCAAACGTCGTGTTTCGTACTTATTTTACGTTAAATGTGACCTCATCAAAGGGAACGATCTTTACGTAGAAGACTCGCATATATACTGTCTAGCAAAGAAGAATGTTATAATAATCGACTGAAGTGCAAATAATGTTAGATTGAGAGAAGCTGTAATCCACACATTGTAAGCAGCATTAAAATTATTATGTATGAACAGAACGACTTTATTTTAAATCTTTTGTAAAAGTAAAATTGATATATTGTTTCGCTAGATATATAATAATAATGTGTTTGCAATACATAAATTTTATCATAAAATTACGAGTACATATTCATTCCAAGTATGGTGGGTGCTAGTGTGTATATTACATACAATTTACCGTAGGTAACTGTATTTTAGACAAAATAAATTATAACGTACGCAAATAAGTAACTCCTCACAAATAAAGAAAGGGTCGTCAAGGACTTAAACGCATCACACTAGCATAAAATTTTATCAAACATAGGGTTTTTACTCAAGTTGCATAGTCTTAAATAATTTAATGCACTATTTCCTCTATAAATCTCTGACTTAAATCTCGTATGGATTGACTGAACATGCGATCCTAACTGTCACAGAATAAAGCAAGAAATAACTTGGTTTCGACTTAGAACGATTTGATCATTTTCGTCATACATGCGTACAACGTTTCCTAGGGTGGATAATTGTTTTTCTAGTTAGTGACTGAGCTAGCATGCATCTCGTCGTAGATCAATTGCGGCGAGAGACACAAAAAGCACGGTATGCACGGGTATTTTACCCTTGCTCATTTTCCTGGAGATTTAAGGCAAGTTTCTGTCCTAATCGACACATTAGTCTTTTTGGATCTTGTCAAGGAGAGTATGCTCTCCATTTCTCCATTTAATTCTACAGCCATAGGGGTAAGTATTACATTTTATTTTATTTGCAAATATATGACGCATATTCAGCTTTAATGACGTAGCGTGAAATGTTGCCTTTATCTCTACGCGGATTTGAAAGGTTATGAACTTTTGAACTGTTACAAGTTGCTAAGAGTTTAATTTAGTAGTATGTGTGTATATATTTTAATTCCTTACCTGTTATTACGACCAGTTTGGTTTTATTTTAGCTGTGTGTGTGCGGGTGCATCAGGATGTCGGTCCGGCTGTTTGTATGTCTGTCTGCATGGGGATGGAAGCATGTGCGACCATCAAGGCCATACAAGGACGGAAGTTCTGATTTGTAAACTTGTGCGCATGGTGGATCCATGAAGGAGGTGTGGTCAATACAAGTGTGGGCTAACTCAAGAATTCAGGACAAGTGAGGTTTGACAATGGACATGTGAACCAGGTCAAAATTTCTCGTTTACAAGGTTTACAAGTATTTAAATGAGTCATACGTTATGAATCGTACGTGCTGTACAAATGACTATGAGTCATGAGTCGTATGTTTTGATACAATTCTTATATTTATTACAACTGATCATGTTTGTTTCAATTATGTTGTGTTACAATTGAGTACATTTGAGTACTATTTGAGTTACACCTATTTGCATGAGATTGTATGAATCTTAACCTTTTATTACATGAGATTATATGAATCACATCTCGGTTTTACTTTATCATGTGTCTACAATTTTGAATATATAAATCACATTCCCCCCATTTGTGTATCATTGTATGAGTTTTTTCTTTTATGTCGTAAGATTTCATAAAGTCACAAATTCATTCGCATATAACAAATGTTTGTGTGAAGTAATTGAATGAGTGCTATGTTTTAGAACTTGAAAGAATAACACTTTATATGTTGTGGAGAATACAGATATGTTTATTAATTCATTTAATAAACTTCATCTTTCATCACATTGTGTTTGTGTTGTCATTTAATCCAGGCATCATTCAGGTCAAATCCTGTTACACTAACCCTGATCGAATGTGCTTGTTTATGTTGATTGTCCAAACTACATTATTTTGTGTCAATTTTATTTTTCAGTTTCAACGATAGTTTGAAACCCACAGTGAATTACACAAGGAATTTCTAACTGGTAGTGATATGTTTAAATTCAATTGAGCCTTCTTAAGGCTTTTTGTATTTCAAGTTATCTACACAGTAAGATATCCTCTGTGTTGTGCTCTCTTCAGACCTTATATATTTCATGTTTCGTACAGAGGAACACATTCTTTTTGTGTTGATCCATCTTCAGGCTCTATAGATTTCAAGCCACCTACACAGTAACCCGCTAGTTTTGTGTTGTAATAATTGTTCAGGTGCATATAAATTATTAAAGCAAAATATTTTATTCCAAAATAGTGATATGTTCATTCTTTAGAATCAATGACGATGACATGTCTTTCTGTCTTTGTTGTATTTATTATAACCAGTTTATTGGGTACATGTATCAACTACCTTTATACGCTTACAATTACTAGTATATCAAATTCATTTTCAACTATTCTTTTGTTCCCTAAATTTGATTCCATAGACCAAACTTATTCTTTTCTTTTCTCTCTATTAAATTAATGCAAACATTTTCATTCATAAGAACATCTATGGATGATGTTCTTCTGATCTACAAGCATAAATCTTTATTGAATTCTATCAAAATCCGTTTGCTACTTTCCTTTTGTTTTCTGTTCAACTGTGATATGTAAGATATTGAATAAATGTTTAGTGATAGTATACGCATTGCTCCATTTAATGTATTTACACACTTCATTTTAATCTACGCGGCTTTCTCTCCATCCTGGGTGGAACGTTTCATTAGTTTGATGGTTAAGTATAACTGAGATTTCACACAACCAAAGTGCCGCCTAAATTTTAAAATTTTATCAAATGCCATTAAAAAGCACGAAGATTGTGATTCAAGCCACTGTAAAATCTGCACTCATTTACTGTTCTGGTAAATGAAACTATCAATCTTGTAATGATAATTCTATTTAAATTATGCATAAATAACACCGTTACAACCTTCTCATGTGAAAAATACTAGTGGTTTAATTTTTTCTTGCCCTTTTTTGTTGCCATATATTAAATATGGAAGTGCTCATTATGATTTATTTATGTAGAAATATTTCATCATGTATTAACGATTTTGTAATTATCATAAATATTTAACCTTTGACCATTTGTCATACGTTCTGCGAAACACTAGCCTTCTTTTCTAGAGATTCTCCGGGGTGAGGTGGATGTGTGTGAGTATATTGGAACTGTACCAACTGCCTCCACTGAGGCCGTTGTTTACTACAGATCTTTACGCTCCGCCGACTGGACTTTATGTTCCCTAAATTATGAATTTTCTTGAGTACGTTTTCCATCCTAGAGAGTGTATTACGTATACATAATTACTGTGTCACAACCCAATGAAAGTTGTATTTATTTATTTATTTATTTATTTATCTATTTATCTGAGTTAACCTTTTTCATATGTAGCTTCATATGAACTGAGTTACGCGGATTGTTTTAGTAAGACACAACGATCAAATGCCATTTTGTTGGAGGTGGATGGGAGCATTATATGTTGTACAAGCATTTTAATCCTTTCAAAATCTGCCAATGTACATTTATTTGATAGAGTAGTGTACTTGATCTGCTTTTATTATGTAGCGACCACTCAATAATACGGGGTGGTTCTCATTTATAAACTATAAATTTCACTTCGGGGATTGTAACGGTGGGTGTGGTGTGTGTGGTTGTCCCATCTGTTAATTGATTTGGCGATCGTTATCTAGAGGATGACCTCCCTCGATATTATTGCCCAGTGTGAGTAGATAGATAGAACATAGACAGGAAACAGCTTCCTTAAGAATACTTACCCGTATTCTATTCTAGTAAAGTCTTAACCTACAGGCTTACTTAAATCACTCAAACAACCTAACAGCTTTTGGCAGTACAAAACTGAATTTTCCCCAAATTCAGCTTCTTGCTCGCACCAAATGTGCAATTACTCCCCCGGGACTTCTTTAATTAGCTCTTCTCGTAAAAGTAACTAAAGGCAACATTTCTTTTGAATTGACCTGAATTCAGACAACGACCACACTATCAGCAGTTCAGGTACGGAATCTTAATTTCTTACAATGTCATAAGAACCATTAAAGAAAATATCAACAATGGCATGCACAAATTACACAATGCATAGATATTGACTCGATTCACACTCGTAATTCTTTGTTGAAATCATACCCAAATTTATCACTGCTATGTTACCCTATTTCTATTCAATATCTGCCCAGTCAGCTCTGTCATTCACTTGTTCAAAATATCCCGGACGATAGACCCCACTTTGTTAAGGGGTCGTTATCTTGAGGATGACCTCCCTCGATGTTATTGCCCAGTGTGAGTGGATAGATGGAACATTGACAGAAAACTCAGCGAGACTATTGAGAAGGAATAAACAAATATGAACCCCCTTAAATAAAAAAAATAAAATAAATTTTAATTAATTAATACATAAACTAAAATTGCAGTTTCAATCCAACAGATTTACATTAATGGAATTTAATAGCAGTGTTCAATTTACGGATTTGTTCATCATAGTAACGAGTGGTGAAAAGAGTACAATGTCCATGCCTGACATGCATCACCTTGCGTCGTTCTTCTATAGACTTTGTGTATTCCGCGTCTAGCGTGTATGCTTGGTTCTTCCTCTGACCCTTTCTATTCTGAACTCTCTATTTGCGGACTTCCATCTTGGACTGTCGTCATTGGGTTTCTCGAGGATGGATATAGAAAGCTGTTCCCTTAATGCTGTTTCTTTTCCACACAAACCGCGCGTCCTAGCACCTTAGCCTGTCTTTTCCTTTCAAGACAGCTATCTGGCCTCTTTACTCGAGGGAAACTATTCTCAGGTTTCCACCGGAGTCTCAAATTCGACTTCTCGCAAGCAAAATTGGACTAAAGAATTCTGAGCCAAGTCGCTACCTTAAATTCAGATTACTTCCAAAGTGTACGCCTTAAGTTTAACTGACCAATCGGAAGCAACTGTTCTTAAATTTTTCCCAAAATAATCATGTCTTTCCTCAGTTTTTGACAGCCTAGGATATGATGCAATTAGTTTTAGTTTGAAGATCAATTATTTGACATAAGGTCCCCTCCAACCGATACGGTCGGTAATTCTAATGTACTCTCTGCCACTATACCGTTACGATGACTGGGTCAATTCCGCTGAAGCTTAAACGTAGGCCCTTTTATGTTTCAGAGATTAAATGAGGGAAATATCAAAGTGAACTTTCTCAAAGACCTTTCTGGCTTGACTATGAAAAAACTTTAATGCACAATTTATTCAACTTGAAGATTCAGTATGTACTTCTTCAAAATTCGACACATTACAGGTATAAAAAGCGAAGCACGGACATTTCTTTCTGCAAGATCTGCGATTATAAGACTAGACCAAGCGACATCAATTATTAACACTGTAAACATACATTATTAACTATATACCAGCAGATGGTATTCGATCACGCATTCGCTCCGCTGTTGCTCAGAGACAAGGATTCTCCGCTAATCTTCTGACAACTCGAAGCAAATAAGCAGCGATAATTGTGTTACAAGTCTAACTGTTATAGTGAATATTGCCATCTTGAGTTTGGTATTGTGTAATAGCTTACCTTAGTGCGAAAATATTGTACTGCGTAAGTAAACTTTCATTTTGATAAGTGTACAAGATGGTGATACAGATATTCCTTACTATAGTAAATGCACTCATGCTGCGACTGAACTTTTAACATTTGGATAAAATATCCAAATTTTAGGTTTTTTTTATTTGCATATTTGACCTTTTAACCCTCTTCCCGGAACCCGACGAAATGGATCCAAAAATATTTGTCTAGCAAATGGCTATCACCTGTGTAATGTGTGCCAAGGATAGTGAATATCGATCTTATGTTAGGAGTAGACAGAGTTATGGACAGAGACGGACGGTACACACCGCAACAACTTTGAGATAATTTGTTTGAAAAGCACTAATGAGCATGTTTGGACACAAAGTCCTCGGTAACTATATATACATTCGCACGAAGCAAAGGAAGTTATAGACAAACAAACGGTACCATTTATGACGAGATCACCGATGAGAATGCATGTACTTAGAAAAGTTTCTTGTCTGAATCACTGAGTGTCAATATTTGAACAGTTGAAAAATATGCACTACATAACTGGTGGCTCACAAAAGAGCATTCATCGAACTAGGTAGGAAACTGACGGAATAGAAATTATTTTCAAGCTTGAATACTCTTTTTAGAAATGGTGTAGCCTAAACATATTCAAATACAAACAAAATAGGACAAATTTATGTAATGAGGAATACAGCGTGGTAACTCCATAACGCAAAGGCTTCTCAAATACTGGTTAACTTTGGAATATAATAGGCTCGAAGAAGCATCCAAACTTGTTAACCGGATTTCTGTAATCTATCAAATTTCGGGATCAGAGGTCAAAGTAGAAGAGGTGCGATTATCAATACACACATCTTGTCTATTCATCTACTTCCCCTTATTTTCTACAGCATGTATCTAAGCATAGCAAATGGGGAATATCAACAATCGTAAAGGTATGAAGCTAGAAGAAACATAAAACAGAGGCTAGCATAGAGAGATAGAACAGTTTTATTTTGCGAACTCTATATTAGGTCCTCGTGAATACATCTTTGTCAGAACAATAGTATGAATTCTAAATTCTATTGTGGCGATAAACTTCAAGTTTTTGAACTTGATGGCATACCATATACTTTAGTCGATGATATCTACCAGGTCAATTTCACTGATCAATTCCAATCATCCCATCAGCCGACTGATATAGCCAAGATTGAATCTGATATTCAATTGCATATTACCAATTAACGTAGTCACTACCAGACAGTATATTTTGTTTAATCGCAGTTACATTAATTTCAAGATCCATTTAAAATCTAAGCATCAGTGTGTTTCACTAAAATCTAACCATGCATTCATTTTGACAGAGAGAAGAAATTAGGAACGGTAATGTATCACTATAAACGAATGTGTTGGGTCACTTATTCAAGTTGGAGGTAAAAATAACATTACTTATTCCTGCTATATAACTGTACAACTGTTTGTTTATGTGATAAAACTTATAACACATATGCACCACCATCAGTAGGTATATTCAATGAAATGATTCCTCACTATACTCTTTCAGTCACGCCGTCAAAATTAGGTTTTGAATTTGTGCTTTATAATTCTAGAGTCTTTGAAAAATATGTGTTGAATTAGTCATGCTGAGATATCACTGCCACAGTTATGACCATATCTGATAGATCAAGGTCACGTTGTTACTTTCTGTTTATGCAAGGTAACTCAGCGATATATGTATGCACAGTACTTTCATGTTACTTTCCATTGTATGCATGGTAACTGAATTACTTTCTGTTTGAACGGTAGCTCTGTAACGCTAACAGAAGTCAGAGTTCATCACTGCACATTAATAACCTCACAACGAAAGACGGGGTTTAAAATTCACCATAACTGCTAATTGTAATTTTAGTTTTTATTTATTGATCGGGATAACATATATAAGATTCTGATACTGTAATTTGGTGCCAGTGACAGATAATAAAAAAACACGTTTATAATTATAGTATCAGAACCTTTGCAGTGATGATGTTCCATTGACCAGTGTCCCTCACTAGATATGCAAATCAATCATTAATCTTGAGCCAGTTTTTGTTAGGGCCAATCTTATTTAGCCAATAATGCACGTATACATGATTGGCTAGATACATCAAACTAATATTCCCTGAAAAATTACTGCATTTAAATTGAAGATATACTTTCAAGACTGTCCAGTGTATTTGCAACAATACAAGTATCAGGATTAGTACAGGCATCAGGATTAGTATAGGTGTCAGGATTCGTACAAATGTCAGGATTCGTACAAGGGTCAGGATTAGTACAAGTATAGGGATTAGTAAACTCAGAATTAGAGGCCAATCAAGTCACATATATCAAAGGTTGTGCATGTCTTATATGAATGTTTTGACGAGCAAGGATTACTGTTTTGTTGTACGTATATGCTAGTAAATGATACAACTTTCAACCCCAGATTACAAATCAAACACTGTGAAACAATTGTAATAAATTTTGACTTATTTCACAGTGAAGATTGTATAGTTTTGGTATATCTAAAACTTGTAATTTCTTCTAAAGACGTAATTATAAGTAGCATTTTGTTAATTTAGTTTTGTTACAAGCAAACTCTACCAGAACAACATCCGAAACATCCTAACCTGCAAGTCTTCTTTTCAGAATAAAATGTGTACATTTAGAATCAAAACGTATAAGCAGGATGCGGCATAAGAAAGCATGCATATTTCATGAGAACTGGAAGCATTTGGAGAACATGCATACTGTATGGGTAACTGGACTCATTGAAAAGCATGCATATTTCATGGATAGCTGGAAACAATGTAACAAATACATACTACATGGTTAACTGGAAACATAGGAAAGCATGCATACTTCAAGAGTAAATGAGCACATAGGAAAACATACATACATCATGGGTATCTGAAAGCATTGGAAAACATGTATACTTTATGGGCAACTGGAACCATAGGAAAACATGCAGGCTTCAAGTTTAACTGGAGGAATTAGAAATAATGTGTATTTCATTGGAAGCACAGGGAAACGTGTATACTTACTTTATGGGTAGCTGGAAGCATTGGATAACATGCATACTTGATGGGTAGCTGGAAGCATTGGATAACATGCATACTTGATGGATAGCTGGAAGCGTTCGATAATGATTCATCTTAAATACTGATAACCATAGCAGTTGTTAAGTCGACGGATTATCAAATCCATGCTACTTTATAAAAAAAGTAATTTTGTTGAATGGAAAGCTTTGAATGTATGGATCTGGTAAATATGAGAGGAATGTATTGAAAAGTAAATTAAAATATAAATAGAAGAAAGAAAAAACCCACATATTTAAAGGAGTGGTTGATGAAACTTTGAAAGAGAGATTTCAGAAAGAAACTTCACTTTTTTTCCTGGAATATGATTTCCCTAATGCTTGCTAATGCACCGCATTATGGTTATTACTAATAAACAAACTTGAAACAAAACATATACAACCGACCATTTAGTAAGAAAAAGCGAAAACACGAGTTTTAAAACAGCGCACATTGTGGAGATTAAAGCAGCGGTATTTTCATTTAAGAATAATTAAATATGGTAACAAGCTCGTGTGGTGAAAATTTCATGTCCGTATTACCATCTGTTTGGTAAGACTAATGATATCAAGGCTTTTAAGATGGTTGGCATGGAAACCGTATTAGACAATGCAAGAGTGCCATTGTACTTTAGGACCAACACGACCTTAGAATGAAAATCTATGCTAAGTTTCGTCGATTTCATTTAATTTTTAGAAGGGGTAGCAATTAGAAGTGTACGGATGACCAATGTGAGTCACTGGCGTGTAGAGTTAAATAAACCTTGATGTGAAACACCCGCGCGCGTGCACACACACACACCCAAAAATAAAAAACTTTTAAAACATTTGTAGGTACGTCAATGTCTGTTGAACAGACGTGTAGGTTTCTGAATCTTATTGCGATTTTGAGACGAGAAAAGAGACGTTAAACAACAATCAAATAGGAAAAGGGGTTAAGTCTCGCTTGCACTACGTATGCAAGCTTATATTATAGATATATTTTTATTTCGTGTTTTCGCAAATTTCCTGCTCTTTTTATTAATAAAACACCAGACTCCTGTGATGGAAAACGGACTGCTCGTGACTCATTCACCTACCTCTGACCTAAAAAGTCTCAACCTGCGCACAGTCATAAATTAAACTGTGTAAATATGCTTTCTTTATTTAGGTGATAGTCTTTTGTAGTTTTTATTTTCTTGTCGGTGAATTACGAATACGTGTAAAATGTGCAATTATTATGACTTGAGTAATGGTCTGGCATATAGAAGCGGTGCTTGTGTAATAGCTGAAAGGGTTACAGACAGTGGTGTGTGAGTGATTGTTTTCACATTTGCTTTATGAGCCACAGAGATAGTACCTCCATGTTTAGTTATTGTGTGGCGTGTATCCACACTGAATGTGTCCTCACTGAGGAAATATTGATTGTGTCCTCACATTTTAAAGGGGTGATACAAAATGAAAAGAGTGCCTTATCTGTTTAGAAATTCAACGAACTTTCATAAATTTAACTTTTGTATAGATCTTTAACGCAGCCCCACCTCCCCTTATTGTTTGAAAAGAATAAATTTGTTCTAAATCCCGGAAATTAGCGTGTCATCCAAGACGTTCATGACAAAATGATTTGCACCAGTAACCAACTATAACCATGTAAAGCTGCTTAAGGAAAAAAATGTTTGAGAAATGTTACGTCATCTAATTTTAGTTAAGAAAAGAAACAAAACAATTTATTTTTCAGCTTAGAAAAGAGGGATTCAGTGACGGGAGTAATTTTCAGAATAGAGTTTGATACGGATATCTCTATTCAAAACTGACAAATAGTTTATGTATGTTGACCCAATGCTCTACTTTTGAACTGAAACAAAGATCAAACACTGTGTACAGCAAGAATCAATTGAGAAATGAAACAAAGACAACTTCTTGCATTATCTGGCAGGCCTTGATATATACTGCGCCTGTTTATTGTGAGGTAATCTGTAATCAGAATTGTGAAATCTGAGTGATGCGTGAATACAAATAGCATTTTCCTTACACTTACTTGAACATGCTAGTTGCAGACAAGCAAGCAGCGAGCAAAGTCACAAAGTAAGTCGCGCCTTACTAGTAGCAAATATTTTTAAGACTTTGGAGTGCTAATTCATATGTCACCAGTGAGGGACGCACATTACAGGGTATTTTGTTTGTAATTAACAATTACTCATTACAATAACTAAGCAAGTAAGAAGAACGATCCTATATTGTTTTCTGCTGACTTACGTTGGCCTGGTAACTCGGAAATAACGAACGTGTGTGTGTATCGGTGTATATTACTATCTATTATGTAATTCTCAGTAGCTTTCATGTACAACATTAAGGTACTCTGTGCATCTGTGTGTATTACCATCTGTTATGTCATTCTCAGTAGCTTTCATGTACAACATTAATGTACTCTGTGTGCATCTGTGTGTGTTACCATCTGCTATGTCATTCTCAGTAGCTTTCATGTGCAACATTAGCCTATACTGTGAGTGAAACAAACTCTTGAAACTCGAATCGAGTAAGTCATCAAGATTGATCGGAAAATGTGATATATAACGGTAAGTATCCATAGAGTCTGGGTTACGTCATCATTGACATTCAGCGAGTCAGAAATCGCTGTATGTTCATTCGAATAGGTAGCGGAGTGCAACGCAGGGAGTATACTAAGTAGGGAACCAGACTATCGAATTGGTGACGGACTCGGTGTTTTTCCCTTTCACTTTGATGGCTAATAGAATCTATCTGGATTGACGTATTTTAACAGTAATATAAAATAACAAAGTGAAGAAATAATTCTCGCCAATAACCTTAACATGTTTTCCAAGGTTTTACAACACAAATTAACGGAAAATATATCATAGTAACATTGGAATATTTTACGGGAAGATAATGGAAAGAACACGAATAAATCCAATTGGTTTCGCCTAACGGAAACAGAGGCCTAACCCGTATGTTAAAACTAAAGATATGGAAAACGAAATTCACACATTTTTTCAGGGCGGGGGAGAGGTATATATGACTTGATCCTGATTAGAATTATCTGCAATGAATTACCTTAAGTATAGATCGCTAGCCATACTTAGCACTCCTATCAGGTCTTGTTGCTTAATAGATGTTGCATAATGCGGTCGGACAAGAAGTTCTCTGAACTTAGAATAAGCCTTCAGCTATAATCAATTAGACATTTACTTGGATTGCAGTCCAAAGATAATATGGTTCCACACAATTATTTGCAAATATATATTATTCATGCAAATTACATAATCGATGCAATCATACATGATTGAAATATGGACGATATTGAACCAGAATAAATACATCAAAAAGAACATAAGAACAATCTCTAGCTAACACGTTGAAGGTCATATCTCTGTTCATAAATAAAGCATCGATAAAATGAGTATAGAAATCTTTCACAAACAAAGCATCGATAACATGTATATAGAAATCTGATCCTGAATACTATAAAGCATTTGATGTTTTTAATATACACTTGGATAAATTCAAATAAAATCATATGATCAGATATTGATAGTTACTGGTTTATGAATCAGACCATCGACCGATTTCCACTGTTGTCCTAGATGGTATTTGCAAATAAATATGAAATGATATGTATTGTATAGATCTTCACCACAAGCAAACGATGGATTATCTGTCAAACGGTAAGAATATAAATCATAATGGAAATCGGTATAGTTACTTCTAATTCTTGTATGCGAAATTTCTTGTCATTACGTATGCAATAGGTAGGTACGTTTGTGGTCTTAATCTCAGTTTTATTTCTGACTGCAGACAAGTAGCTTTCAGTATTTATTACATACCAACTGACGAGTGTTCAATTGAATTTCTACTTATTTCTAATATACCAATAATTAGAGAAAAATACATGGTATTATCAAGATTATGCAGGTTTTTTCGTCAACCAAATCGTGGTGCAAGGTCAGCAAAATATGAAGGAGAGGCACCATATGTAAAGCCATGAAGATAATATGGCTTTGTGACATTTTTGTCTGTCTGCCAAGGTAGGTCAACCAGTTTTTTCATAAATCTTATGACAGTGTACACTCTAGTGAGACGAGCCACAATTTTCCACGCTCTTAATTGTCGCGCGTGATTCAAATTTCACGGAGTTATTTATCCAAAGAATCATCCCAAGCAACATCAGTATATTTTCAGTATAAATAAATCAGTATAAATCCGGTAAAATTAATCGGTTTGAAAGTTTATGTGAATATTGATTCCGTGTTTCATGCAAGACCGGTTGTAAATCTGAATTTTATCAAAACAATATGTACTTTCAATCTTAATGACCTGTCCATGAGAGATTTAAGTTGAATCCTCGTGAGGACCTAGTCCATTTAAAAATAGGTATATTAGTGTGCCAACATCTTTCTTGCATAAACTGGATGAATTATCTAAAGTGACGTGCATCCAGCAATCACAATACATTCATAACACTATATATTTACTGAGTGATCTAGTGCAAACTCGATATGCTAATAAAAGGTCGGTGATTAGACAAGGATGGTTAGAGATCAACAGGTGTATGCTAGTGCACTGCTGCTGCTGCTGCTGCGTGTGTGTGTGTGTGTGTGTGTGTGTGTGTGTGTGTGTGTGTGACCAAAACAGATGGTAGTGAACAGTACCTCTGAATAAATTGGCACTAGCATGTACACTCCTATTGCAGTGGAGATCAGTTTTAATTGGGTTCAGGTGCTAGTACAAGAGACGATAAATAGACAAGAATCTTCATGTGTGGACTAAACACCTCCACCCCCATCAATACATAAGGTCGATATTACTAGGGATGGTTTTACTCGGTTCATTTGCTACTGCAAACGAAGCTGAATAGATAAGGAATCTTAACAGGAGGACGTCATATATCCATCCCACGCCCCAGCCTCCGGCCCACCCACTCCATCCTCCGTTGCTTGATATATCCCAAGGAATGATGCGGTAGCATTCAGCCTATTAATTGGTTTCATTGAGTTTGTTAGCCATTGAAGAGTTGAAGTTTGATACAAAAAAAGCTCTAACTGCAGCAGAGGTATGTACTGCATGTATAGTTAGTCTCTCTCTCTCTCTCTCTCTCTCTCTCTCTCTCTCTCTCTCTCTCTCTCCATTATTTGATATTTTGACTCATTATCATCGTCGATGTTGTCAATATCAACATCACCATCATCCTTTTCTTCTTGTCATTCGTCTCTTCATCCAGATAAAAAATAGATATAGAAAATAGAACTAGCATTCAGTAAGACTCAAGATGACTGCGCAGTCATAAAATAACTACCCACCCCCCTAACGGAAAAAGGCAGAAAGATATCTAATAGAAACCGAATATAGATATTGTTGCAATTTATTTACCGCTAACAACACCAATGATCGGTGAAGGCTATCAAGGGGTTTGTAAGGAAAAGGTTGTTTCAGCATATACGAGGGAACTTTGCTAATGTTTAATGCTCTCTCTCTCTCTCTCTCTCTCTCTCTCTCTCTCTCCTTTGTACACACACACACACACACACACACACACACACACACACACACACACACACACACACACACTGTTTACATATAATACACACTTTAAACTAAAGCATTTCAGTGAGTAGGAGTTTTGAATAATTTAAGTTGTAGAGCTTTCCAGTAGCCAGCAAGTAAAAGACTCTCCCTGACGTTTTGTTTTAAAAAATAAAGCTCTTACTGCAAAATATTGGAAATAATGTAATAAAAGAAGTGACGCCTTTGTGCTTTTTTCTTACCGTAAAAAATAATCATGATTAGTATATCTTCGTAATAGGAAAAGAAAACAAGTAGATCTTTAAAATAATGTAGCATGTGGATCTTTGCTAAATGATTCAGTAATATCCCTGACATCTTTTTATTTTAAATTCCATTTTAATATACTCCCTCTTGCAAACTATCAGAAATAATAATGTTTCAAAAGAACCTATGTTTATTGCAGATTAAACCAATAGTCATTATAATCTTATCCAAAATCTACGAAAGTGGAAAGCATAAACCATAAATAAAATCTTAATTTTAAAAATTACCAATTGCTGCTGGAAAAGAATATGCGTCATCCTGAAACTACACTTATGATATCAATGGCGTACTATACACATTTTTATCTACTACAAGTGATGTAATGTATACATAATTACTTACTACACTCAGCATTTTGATAGAGTATCTCAAATGTCTAGGCTCGCAAAACCTGGAGATGATTCAACTCGTTTCATAAATTCAATATTAAATCGTTACCCATTTGAGATTCTTTTTATGACATAGTTTTATTTCAGGCGAAATTATTTAGATAGAAAGAAGAACGAATAACTTCATTCATTCTGACAGACGCTGTACCTTTCGTTTGTTGTGCGTAAAAAAATAGTCCCAAATAAAGTTGAAATAGTACAAGTATATTATACATTTTTGATAACTATAAATCAAAGAATAAGCGTCCGTCCAAATAAACAAAACATTTTACAAAAGACAAAACATTTGTCAACACAAAATGTCCACTGCGTGTGATGCCACATTGTTTGATACGGTGCACAGTACCGGTTTGAGTTGGCATACACAACACAGTGACAGTGTTTACGTTGAAGTTTTCCACATCACAACTAACGTTACATTGTTGCGATATTTTTGTGAGAAGAAGATTACTGGATGCAGAAACACACATATTTACTGCAATGTATTTGAGACCGGATATTTGCTGTATTTGATTTGGAACATTAGATTGTACAGAAGACGTAAACAAATCTCTTTTTGAGTTGGACTTGCATTACATATTTACCGCGTAAATATGCTGTGGTTGGATAAAGTTCTGTCAGTTGGGGAGACCGGTTTATGTATACATTCTTCTGTGACCAAAGGTGAGTTTATTTACTTCAGTAAGTTCATACTTAAACCAAGCTTGTATGTAAGGTGGATTCCATGCTACAGATATACCGCCCATCCATCCCCACCCCCACTCCCACCCTCGTTATCATCAAAGCAATACTGGTAATTGTACTTGTTATTATTCTTGTCTTGGGGTTTTTGCCATTTTTCATGTTATGATATGTTATACATGACATAACAAACCCCTGTGGGGGTAATTGGCAATATTGAGACTGGACAAGACCATTTTTTCCCAATTCCCTTTCGCGAGTCGAATAAAAAAATGGCGGCAAAAAAGTTCAATGAAAACAAAATAATTCCAGAAGGGGGTTAAAATAAGTTTTCCCACGATCGCAGCCGATCAGTAAAGAAAATACTGCACAATAATTTCATGGGCTTATTTGGACCAATCAGAATCACATAAAGTGATATGTTTACATGTATAATATCAAAAATATGAAACTGCACACACTGTAAGCAAAGTGTACCGCTTATGTGATAATTATATATATATATATATATATATATATATATATATGGATATATATATATATATATATATATATATATATATATATATATGTATATATATATATATAGTCGTCACCATATTATTTCTGCATACCATATTGTACCCTTCAGCATGCACGACCTCAAAATATAATTGTCATTGGTCTCTGGATAAGTAGACTATGAAGTTCTCATAGATTCCTTTGTTCACATATTTTTCCAGAAAATGTAACACGGATTTATGCACAGTGCTTTAATTTAATTCGTCCATTGTCTAGTCTTGAACATCATTACGTTATGTGACTGGGCGGCTCATAAATGATTGATGGCCAAAACTAAAGCCGCTATTTTATTTTATATTTACAGCGGATTCTGGTGCAAGTAGGCACTAGTGTTTTTATTTTTTAAAAAACAACATATTTGAAATAGATATAAACCAACACTCTTAAAAGATAAAGAGTAACATCTAATAAAATTGTTTAATTTCCTGTTTTTCTGCTATTTTGCTCAGCCTCTTAATTTGTAATCACCACGACAAGCATGGGAACAATGTATACAAAAACCACGACTAGGATAGGGACTAGGTATACAAAAACCACGACTAGGATAGGGACTTGGTATACAAAAACCACGACTAGGATAGGGACTAGGCACATTCAATTTTGATTTTCAGCCAAATTCCATTTCTCAGCGCCTATCCTCTTGAGCATAACATTTAAATTTCGTTTCGAGAAAAAGTAAACCGAAAATGATGGCATCCAAAACCTCACGTGAGCCTGGCAAAATACTTCTAATAACAACAAACCAGGACGCAAATGTTTACCTACTTCACCATAAAATTTCCTTTTGTGCAAATGATAGAGGTAACTTCAGTACAACGGCCATGAAATGAGAAAGATTATCACAGGTAGAAAGTTAGAAATTTGATTGTTAGTGTGACAGTACTAATTCACCACTTTTAAAGCTGGAACAAACTTTTGTTCTTTCTAAATTTAAATCATAGTAACCGCATATTTCCTGTTTTGCATTGCTAAATATTTTGTGGTACAAGGCCAAGGCCAAGTTAGCTTCTATATTGCCATATATTGTGGTACAAGGCCAAAGACAAGTTAACTTCCATATTACGATATTTTGTGGTACAAGGCCAACGAAAAGTTATTTTTTCTATTGCGATATTTTACGGGACAAGTCAACTTTTTACCACAAATTCTTAGCCAATTCTGTCAACCTAATGCTTTGATACGCCGTAAGATAATTATATCTTTGGTTTTTGAAGTCACTATTTTTACGTAGGTACCAATCTGGCTTAATTTTATAAGTCACTAGTCTCAAAACCAAAGGAACAGTGATCTTTTTATGCATGCAGTAGGATCTTCACTAATCCACATGTACCAACTAAAACAACACATAATGTAGAATCAATGGACAAGACACGTTAAACTTGAAAATAGAAAGATAAACAACTGTTGTTTACTTAAATAAAACAGTTGTATAACGTTAGTACCCATCCTTCCTCAACACACATCCACGATGAAGATGAGTAAACATTTCCTTACGTGTAAAGCTTGCTTATGAAATCAATTTATCCAAACTGTATACCTGGCAGAGTGCACCAGCCATAGTAACCACGGTTAATCATGCATATGAAATGGAATGACGTTAAGAAGGGGGAGGAGGGCGTGTGACTTTTAATTGCGATATCCCAATTTCAAAGAAGAAAATGAAAAGTTGGACGATGGAATAATCGAATATCTGTAAAATTACATCTAAGAGTACGAATTCTTAGCTAGCTAACTGGTACATATTTAAGAAATTATCCTCGTTTCGTTCCCTTAATTGTGAACAGGAACCCCTTACTAATAATCCTTATCTCAAATCATGTCATGCAAATCCTGTTATATACAAAGGCTGAATGCATTCCTAGTTTGAAGTGTGATTTGAATATAAATTGAATGTACATCACCTGGGTGTATGTGTGGGAGATTAAAATCCTTATTACATCACATTTTTAGAATCCTTCATATCCACCTATGATAGTAAAATTCCATCCTAGGGTCAGAACTTTGCGTGAGACACGTGGCTTCGCCTAGCGTGTGAAGCAATAATTTGATCCCGATGGTGGAATGTTCCTATTCTACACTGACGCATATGAGGAATTCTTTTTCTAACATTTGTGAACACAAAAATGATGGTCTAAATAGAAAACTAATGTAACTTTCAAACAGGAAACCACCCATTAACATTATTCTTAACTTAAGATGGTGCGTAACAAGTTCAGCATAAACTTTAAATAACGTTTTAACACATTTTAGCTTTCAAAGAGCAATGGCGGAAACGGCAATGGTAATGTCAATACACAGCGTCCGAATTTTGTATCGCAAATTGCTTGCGCAGTAATACAAAAGTGGAGAGGACAAAACATAAAGTACACTCATATCCATAAAATTAATCGAGACAGACGAAAAAGTAATGAATTAATCCTAGATACGACTTTCATCGAGAATTACTTAACACACCTAATAATGAAAATAATTAGTAAACCTGACGTTTTTTTCGATTCGAAGCACTATAACTTCCTTCTAGATTTGGTACGTAAATGTGTTGCAAATAATGTTCATCTTAATTATTGTGAAAAATGGTGAAGTGATGAATGAAATAGGGCAGTGTATGTGCACTATATTCGCAGTGCACGATCAAAATTGTCCACGGTCGTGATAAAGGTCACGTGTGAGGTATGATAGAGCTATCTTGCACCGATGTTCTACGTTGGAAAGCACGGTCAGACACATACGGTAATGTGAAAAGCATGTGACCTAGTTTTGATCTGGGACAATGTAAACTACTCGGCAAGGTGTGTTTGGTTTTAAACAGTCACGCTTTTTTTTTTTTTTTTATAAAAGGACTTAGCAAACGAATGACTCTCACGCTTATTAATACACGGACCTCTTGACAAAACTAATGACAGTTTTGAATCAAGATATGCCGGAAGTGAAATAAAAACTGGATACTTAAAAAATCCGACTTAGGCGATCTCGTGTTTAAACTCTGACTTAGTTTTTCCTATACTTTGCATGAAGTCTAATATGCTAGAGTATTCTATTGGATTTAGATAACCTAATTAAAATTCCTATTAAATCGTCAACCTTTGTGTGAACTATCCAAGAGATACCATTGCATATCGCATTATTCAATGCCCAATCAGTAGGACCACCGGAAAAGCGCACAGAAATAGTTAATTTTATCAACGATCAGAATATCGACATCTTTTTTCTGACAGAAACATGGCTAGAAACATTAAGCAATAAACCCAAGTGCGCGGATCTAACACCCACTGGTTACTCCATCAAGTCGTTCCCCCGCCACTCTCGCGGTGGTGTAATTGCTGTCATCGCAAAGAACTCCATGATCAACAGTCTTAACCACGCTACAACCTTCGATTTCTATCACACATCGTTTGAACTAATCCAAACCACACTCACACTGGAACAAAGGTCAGTCCATTTTTTCTGCCTCTACCGACCTCCTCCTAGTAGAAAAACAAGCTGAATGAATCTCTCTTTTTGGAGCAATTTCCGAATCTCCTGGAGTATGGAAATTCGATAAGTGGCAACCTGATTGTTCTTGAAGATTTCAACTTTCACTTTGACTGTCATAGAAACCATACATATCAAAACTCCTAGATTCCATTCACGTTTTCAACCTCAAACAGTCAGTTAGCCAACCCATCCATAAACATGGTCACAATTTAGACTGGATTCTTTATAGACCTGATGATAATATTCTACTCTCCTCCCTGGTGTCCCACGAACTTGCATCAGATCACCTCTGCATTATATGCCATCTTGACGTATCAGTCCCTAACCCTCCACCTTTATTTGCTACTAAGAGAAACCTCCGTATGATAAATAGAACCCAACTAATGCATGACATCCAAGCAAACATAACAACTTGGTTATCTCCTACAGCAGAACAACTTGATAACTGCCTGCTTTCATCGCTTGACAAATATGCCCCAACAATCAAGTGCAGAGTATCAATTCCAAAGTGTTCTCCGTGGTATAGCAGTGTTAGGGACCAGCTTTGCACTGCTGTAAGAGACCGCCGTAAAGCTGAGAGGCTTTGGCTTTCCACCAGACTCACTATTCATAAGCAAATTTATGAAGCCGCTAAGAAAAATGTCACAAACATAGTCCATGCAGAGAAATCAGCCCACAACAGTACTAAGATAACGGAAAGTCCCAGCTGCAAAGAGCTATTTGAAATTACGAACAAGTTAATGTCAAGGAACAAATGTACACCACTTCCAACTACTCTTCTCTTCAGCTGACCTTCCGGACCTGTTTGCAAATTTCTTCGGTGACAAAGTACAATCCATTAGAGATAAGCTTGACTGCACAATTTCAATTGACTCGTCTTCATCATAGAGTTGCAATACAGAATTTCAGCGGCTACCGTTAGCAGCATTTAAACCTGTCTCTATGAATTTAGTACGTACAATCGTGATGAAGAGTGCACCAATGTCATGTGAACTTGATCCGATTCAGACATCACTGCTGCTTGAGTGCTTGGATCCAATATTGCCTTCACTAACTGATGTTATTAATACCTCTCTCTCATCATTTTTCAAAACTGCCATTGTAAAGCCACTGCTGAAGATAACAACACTCGACCATAACGATTTAAAGAACTACCGTCCAGTTTCTAATCTCCCGTTCATGTCAAAAATCATAGAAAAAGTTATTCTATCCCAACTTGTAATCTCATCTGAATTCAAACAGTCTTTCTAGCAATGTACAGTCTGCATATCGCCCTTGCCACAGTACTGAAACTATTCTTCTGAAAGTAGTAGTAGTAGGTGTAGTTGAGGTTTTAAATCCAAAGAGGGTTTTATCCCAGACCCCCCCCCATAATCATATGTGAGGTTTTTATTCCAAAGAGGGTTTTAGCTCAGAAAACCACCTCTCCCTCAAAAACCACCCTCTTATCTCAAAAAATGATGAAATTTTGAAACCCGAAGGAGATTCTAGACCAGAACCATCACCGACTAAATTTTGAGATGAGGTTGGGCAGAAGACCCAATGACATTTATTGACAACATGGTTGATGAATGATATTTCTAAAGCTGTACAAAATTAAACATCTACTACTGTTGTAACCTATATTTTATGATAATCTTTTTCATATCTGCTAACTTTCATTGGCAAAATATCTGTTAACATACTGTCAATAATACGAAACTCTCTTATTAAATCGTCCATATCATATTTTATACCACGCAAATAAGATCGTATCTGATCAAGTAATTTTTAATAGGTGATACTTGCTGTTTTACAAGCATTTTGTTTAGTTGCAAGACGAGGCTCAATTTTTTTTACACGCTGTTGCAAGAGAAACACCGACACCAGATATTATTAACAAAAACGGATTTAATGATGCTCCACTTGAAATTATACCAGAGCTAGTCATTGGTAGTGGTAAATATGATATTACTCGAAGTATTTTGGTATAGTAGTTTTAACATTTTTTCACACACCAAAGTTTTTATGATAATATCTGTAATGTTGCATTAGAGCGTCCACATCTTGTTTTGGAATTTTATCTGCAATATGATTAAAATCGATTATGTGTTTTTTCATTATACAATATTTGTTTACAGTTTTATATAATATTAAAACCTCTAGCACCAACAATCGAATCAAGAAACTCACTTATCATTGTTAGGATCAGCTATAAAATCTCTGTACTTGTCATAAACATCTGACGAAGTATCCTTATATCGCTCATCTGTTAATACCTCATTTTTCTTTAACCAAGCGTATGAATCAAAACTATTTGCTATTTCACTCGCGTAAAAATCTGTTTTATTCACCAAATTACTGTAATCGATTTCTGTTTCATCAATATACCCTAATACTAAACTCAACTGATCTAACGTGAAATTTCTGAGAACAAGATGTTGTCTGATAATTGCATATGCGACCACGAAATTTGCTAGCATTAATTTTTTAAGCTTATCTAGTTCAATTGTAAGAAGACCAACAGCAGAAGCTACTTTTAGCATTACTTTTTCATATGGTTTTGTGAGTATTTTCTCAATTTCATTATAATAATTTCGTTATGACAATTGTTTAGAGCGTTGGAGTGATGGAAATGGAATATCATCTTCTTCACTTATGTCGTAATAAGAATCAATTTTTACTTCCAACTTTGTTTTTGTTATTTCATCAAAAAACTTTTCTCGCTCATTATCACTAAGATTACTAATTTCATCGTCAAAATTTTTGATTATTTTTAGAGATCTGCTAACAATAATCGGATCAAATTCTAGTTTTTTACGTTTCATTGGCAAAATTGCGTTCGAGTATACTTTAATAATTAACTCTGTATCAACCGTCATTGTAACAATTTTAATTAGGGTTTCTTTATCGTGGTAGTACATGCCGAGATACTTAAACATTTCTCGTTTTAAAAAACTATTATATAACTTCCTGTTTCTTCTTATTCTTATTATCCTAGATTCCGATATTTTGTCGAGACGATTATAGTTATCGCTCATTTGTTTTTTTCTCCTGCGCTATTCGTGCTTTTAATAAACCTGATCACATTATTAAATTTATATTTTTGAAATCAAACTCAAGTAATATTTTTTTAAACAGGATTTCAACTTGTTTTTGTTCTTCCAGACAATCATCAGGATGATTATAAGTATCTACTTATAATATCAAAGTTTTCTATTGCTTTTTTTAGTTGTGGTCCTCGCATATACATAACACGGAAATTTTTTTTTTCTTCTTCTAACAATGGGGAGTTTATCATTGGAATTGTAAATTTTTTCATTGTATTTATCGCACGTGCCGATAGTGATTCATCCCCAACATCTATTTTAGGGTTAAAAATATAAACATAAAATTCTCTCGCAACAGTTATAATTGGTGGTTCTGACATTATTTTATAGCATTAGATTAAATTTGATCATCGAGTGTGTATATTTGAAATGCTGTCAGTCCTGGAAACGGATGTTCAGCAGCGATAACATAAACTTGGAAATACAAGTACTTGTTAACAGTGTTTTCAGTCGGAATCGTAAAATATTGTGCTGTTGTAATAGACATGTTATTTGTGCTATACAATGTTGCCCAATTAATATCATCATTTGATCCTTCCAATCGCCAATTATAAATTTGACCAACGCTAGGATTTAATCGACCTCGCAAATGAAATTGCCAAATAGCAACTGCAGTAGAACATTTAATTTTGATCCAAAAATTTTCAACTTCTCCGTTTGTCGTCCATTCTTGTCTATCAGAGAAAACGTAATAAGGATAATTTTCAGGATAATATGCTGATGCGCTTACCTCAAACCCGGCTCGGTTGTCAGTTGCTTTATAAAGTGTTGGAATATACCCAACATTATTTTTGGTTCGTTTTACACTACTAGACAGACTGTCAACATACACTTTATTTGTCAGATCGTTAGGGTTAACTGGAAAGTAAGTCGTCATTATCTTGTTGGCTTTCATGTTTATATTCCCTGACATCGGTCCACTGGATTTCTTAAAATATGGGGTAAGTTCATCTTTTAACTGAGCATAACTAATAGCATCGGTTTCATTAGCTGGTGGTGAGGTTATTGGTAATCCAGTTATTTTTGAGTTATTACTCATTATCAGGTTACCTCCCACTGTGTCACCGGCTTTGTTAAGCTTATTATCGTCAACAGATTTTAGTTGTGCATAACTTACAGCTTGTGTTTGATTTAAGGTTTCTGGCGAATATACAATCTCTAAATTTATAATTTTTTTTCCTGACATGTTGATATTACCTGTAACTGTCCCACCTATTTTATCAAGTTTGTTATCATCAACATACTTCAACTGCAAATAACTTACCGCTTGAGTTTGATTTAAGTTTGCTGGTGGATACCCGGTCTCTAAATTTATTATTTTTTTTCCTGACATATCTAAGTTACCGCCTAAAATTCCACCAGATTTATCTAGTTTATTATTGTCGACTAATTTAAGTTGTGCATAACTACCAGCTTGTGTATCAATAACATTTATTGGTGGATAATCTGTTTCTAAATCTAGTACTCGTTGATTTGACATAAACAAGTTTCCCGTCATTGTGTCGCCGGATTTTTTTCAGGTAACCTGATAAATCAACCTTACCGTCTGTTATTGTTGTACTTACAGCTGATGAATCTCCTACAAATGTTCCAAATTTTGTATAATAGTTCATTATTTATTTATCGTCTGACAATTTTTTTTTATATAACATAAAATTGTATAACAATAATGGCAAAATCGTCGATATTAAACTTTGATACAGAGCAGTTGGTGAAACATAAACATGAAAACGAACTTCCAGATTGTCATTATCTTACGGTTGGAAGAACAGGATCTGGGAAAACAAACTTGCTTATGAATTTACTTCTAGGAGATAATTTTAACTACGATCGCGTTTATTTTTACACAATTAATCCACAACTGGATAAGTACGAGCTACTTAACAATTATAATGACAAACTTCGTGATGATCTTGAGGCTGGTGAAGATTTTTTTATTATCAAACAACCAGAAGAACTTGTTTCAGTTAATCAACTTGATTCGTCCGAACACAAGATAGTTGTTTTTGATGATATTCCGCTAAACAACGAGGAAATGAATAAAATAAGATCATATTTTTCATTATCACGCAATAAGAAATGTAATTCTATTTATCTTGCCCAAGGTTTTTATAATGTTGACAGATTTATTCGGCGAAATACTGGTTGTTTTATATTATTTCCAGGACTTGACAATGTTGACGTTAGAAATATCGCGAACGAACAATGTGGTGATGTAACAAAAGATAAATTTATTGAATTATATCATAAAGCGAAGGCAAATAAATATGACTTTTTTTTGTTTGATAAATTAACAAATGATACGAGTAAAAAATGTTTCGCTGTTGTATTGAAAAATATCTACAGTAATTTTTATAGAAAATAGTATATAATTAATGGAAAGACAAGCAAAGTACAGAAAACATATAGAAAATCTAAAAAAACTTGTTAAATCTAAAGCTGAACTTAGGCAGATGATCCAACAAGCACGACGTGGTCAAGTGGTTGCAGCAGAAACAACAGCCGCCGCTCTCAAACCAGTTACTGAAGCTTTGCTTGGAAAACAACCTGAAACTAAACCATTATCAGAAGAAGAAGTTAAAAAAATACAAGAAAAAGGTTTACTAGGGTTAATCAAAGAGCAACAAGAAGCGGCTGGCGGAAGAATTATTGAAAGATCTGAAGAAGAAAAAGAAGATTAGTCGAGGAACTTGCAGCAAATATAGCTAATCCTGTTGCATGACAAGCTGAAATAGATCGGCTGATAAATAATCCACTAGAACTTCAACAAAGATTAGCAGAAGCAGCAGTAGTTAGACCAATTGAAAGAAGGTTAGAAGAAGAAGAACTTAGAAGAGAGAGAGAAAATATAGAAGAAAGAAAAAGATTTGACTATGATTTAGAAAATATAGATAGCAAAATAAGAGATGACGAATATAGAGATTTTAATAAAAAATATGATTACTTTAAGGGTGTGAAAGTACACAATGTTAGAAAAGATGATTTTAAAGCAGACGAAAACATCGAAGAGCTAGAAAAAATAAAAGAAAAGAGTAAGGAGCATCTCGACAAGGTAGTTTTAGAAAATAGAAATTACTATGATAGCATTAAATTATATCGACATGGAATCATCGCTGATCTTTATATTAAGGCTATTAATAGTATAAAAAGTGACAAATACAGTCATCACAATAGTAGTTTAATTATCGAAGCAAAATCAATTGATGAAAGACAAGAAAAATATATGTTTTTTTAGACCAGCAGGTCCTATGACGATGACTGAAGAAGATTTACAAAAAGACGTCGAGAAAGATAATGAAGAATATCGTAAAAAATATAAAAACCAAGCAAAACAACAAATAATGGATTCGGAATATTTTGCTTTTATGGAGGATAATGACATTTCTGACGTTGATAATATGTATAATTGGAAAGAAGGTAAATACCAAGATCTCATTAAAAAAATTAACTGATATTACAGAAAAAAATATAGGAGCTTACAGAGAAATTGATACAGCTGAAATAAAAGATGTTGAAGGACTTTATGAAAAAGCTAGAAATACTGTTATTGCTGCTGTTTTCAAAAATACTGCAATAAAATTTAGAGATAAGAATATGTTGAAAAAAATGAATTAACTTTTTTAAAATTATTTAAAGGTTATGATAAAAATCGCTTAAAAAAACTTTTAGAAGAAGAAAGAAAGAAAACAGGAACTGGAGTAAGAATATTTGCATCAGTTACTGATATGATTGGCAGATTAATGCTATTGATATCATCAAAAGAAGCTGGAAATGTTGGTGCTGAAATTGACAATGAAATTATTGACATACTTGATAATTTGAGATCGGAAAATTTATTAACATCTGACGAATACGAAACTTTACATCGCGATTTAAGTTTATAAATTTGTGTAATGATTTAATATAACAATTTTATAAAAATATATTAATAAATTTCAGCAACATTATTACTAGACTCTAGCCAATCTGATAAAGATAGCGCAAATTTTTCGGTAAAGTATATTCCACCAATAGAACTAGATAGTGAAAAACAATATGAAATTGGACTAATTTCCTGTACTTGTTGGAATTCTATAGCTAATGTAAAAACTGGAGTAAACGATGAATTTGCATTACTATTCCTATACGTACTCCACCATTTGTCACGTGGAAAACAATTAAAATTCCTCAAGGAGCTTATAATGTCACTGATCTAAATAAAACAATAAAAGAGCTAATAACAAAAAGTGGTGGTGTTGCTGATAGTTTTGAGCTTACACCAAATTATAATACGTTATGCGCTAGAATAACATTAGAAAATGTAACAATTAGTCTTTTATCGCAAACAAGTATCGCACCACTAATAGGATTTTATAATTATGTATATCCTGCTCTTGATCGTGATAATCCCTTAACGTATGTCGGCCAACTGTCAGTCAACATAACAGATGTAAACGCAATATTGGTAAATTGCTCTATTGCATCTGGATCTTATTCAGCTAAAGGTAGTAAAGGACAAACAATATATAGTTTTTCACCAGACGTTCCACCTGGTTCTCTGATGCAAATTGGTCCACGTCAGGTTATTTATTATCCGTTAAATGTCGAAAATCAAATAACAGAAGTAAATATGCAATTGATAGATCAGTCTGGACGACAACTGTATTTTAACAATGAAATTGTTGCTTATTATTTACACTTACGCGAACAATAATAAACATATTTTCTAAAAGATTTGGTAATAAAATTATACAACTTCAGATATAATGAAACAAAAAAAATTTATCGAAGAAAAATAATAGGTGGAATTTTGGGAAGTATATTTGCTAACATTATAGAAAATGTTCCGGGAATAGCTCATAAAGTTGCACCAATTGCACTTGACGCATCAAAAGCTTTTGCAACTGGAGCTGCATCTGCAGCTGGAACTGCTGTGGGACAAAAAATAGCTGATAAAATAAAAAGACCGACAATCAAACAAGCTATTTCAGAAATCGCACCAACAAAAGAAACTCAACGCGCAATGATAACAACAACAAAAAAACTTTTATCACCGAAAGGAGAACAAATTATACAAAAATTAATATCTAAAGTAACAACGCCAATCACTACATGATTAGCAATAATTTTGTATAACCTAATAAATAAAAAAATGTCTGTTAAAAATTATCTCGATTTTGCAGAAATTTATGACGAAGACGACACGGTAACAGAATTTTTAATATATTGAATATCTCGATAAAAATTCTAACGAACCTAATAAGGTTGGCGTCAGAACATTTAATACTCGAGACGATGACGTATTTCTACTGCCTCATAAAGCAATGTTGGAAGTTCGTGGCCAGATTATGACAGTAGCTGTTCCACCTGCCGCAATTGCAGCTAATGTAGAAGTAGCTCTTATAAATGATGGTTGGTGTTTATTTAAAAGTGCTCGATATCAGCTGGCCAATCAAAGTGTTGAAGATATTTCGAATCACTTACCAGTTGCAAGTACAATCTTAACTACTATTTCGTTTTCCGATGATTACTCCAAATCAACTGCAACTAATATGATGTGGTTTAAAGATACTGGAACTGCAGATATTGGATCGGTAGAATTTATTCCAAGGACAGCAGTTGTAGCTGGAGCTGATGCAGCTGGAAGTGCTATAAATGTGAGAGATTTTCTTATTGTTTATGCTGGTTCTCTTGGTATAGCCGCACCAGCTGCAGATGCTAATGCAGATGCTACAAGAGTCTCACTTACTGCAACTTGTAATAATCTTGGTGTAACACGACCGAGGAGAAAAGGTGGATTTATACCAATAGCCCCGTTGCTAGCAGGATTGGCAGGAAGTCTATTGCCAAATCTGTTAGGAGTAGGACGAGGACTAATGTTGCCAGGAACAAAGAGATGAAGTCGGCCGCGTTAAGTAATTTTGATATACTTGACAAACTAAAAAAAGTAAAAAATTTCAGTGGATTTTATTCTAAAGATGAACTTATGACGCTAGCGTCTCCAGGTTCGTGTGTTGTAAATATACAAGATTTCAATGACGGATCTGGTACACATTGGGTAGCTGTTTTTGATAACAATTATTTTGATTCGTTCGGAATTCCACCAAGTGACGCAATAAAAAAATATATGAGTAGAATTCAAGAGACAAAATCTCCAGAGACGAAGTCTCTTGCGAAAATAATAAATTATTCGTCTAATCAAATTCAACCAGTTGGAACTTCTGCTTGTGGATACTATTGCGTAATGTTCATTAAACAGATGACTGAAAATCCAGATTTTTTAAAGTTTATTTTGCAATTTGACAAACAACCTTCTCACGCTAATGATGAGATTGAAATTAATTTTATCTAAACTCACTGATATACAATGTCAACTTATTGTCTTAAGTGTAAAACTAAAACAGAAAATAAAGATGAAAAAACAGAAAAAACAAAAAATAATAGAATAATGCTGAAAAGTATTTGTGCAATCTGTGGAAAAAGACAAAGTATCTTTTTGCCAGCAACAAAGTTGTCCGGAGAGAGTTATCCAGAAATTATTTTAGTAGATGATTAATAAATAAATGACATGCGAGTGCGATTGTGATAGAGATTTATGTCTGGAGCAAAATAAAATTGTTACATATTGTCAGAAATGTAACAACAGAGAAATAATTGGAACAGGTATAGATATACATAAATTAATTGGAAAATTGCCGAAACCAAAAGGCGGTTGGACATTGCCAGGCCATAAATATACTGGACCTTATGATCATTTTGATAAACAACTTAACGAAAACGATAATCCGCTGCCAGGACAAGAGCCTTACAATCAAGTTGACGCAATAGCAATGCGCCATGATATCTGCTACAGAGATATTGAACGTCCAGACAACGAACAAATAAACACAGCTGCGATAAAGTAATGTTAGACGAACTTCGTGATATGAAACCTGTAAACATGCGAGAACGTGTTGACCGAAGGCTGGTCCAGGGTTTTATTGGAGCAAAATATAAACTCGGACTCGGTAAAAAAGAATTATATGATGATCTTGCCTTAGAGACGCTAGCGTCTCAGCTACACAATCCTAAAAAAAAAGTTTCCGCGACGTAAAGTTGTCGCAAATGCCGTTGATGATATCTGGGCGATAGATTTAGTTCATATTTCAAATCTAGCTCAGTTTAATGATAACAAGAGATATCTTTTTAATGTTGTAGATGTTTTTAGTAAATACGCGTTTAGTGTACCCGTTTCGGATAAAACAGGGACATCGATGACTGATGCATTAAAACAAATAATAACAACTACAGAAAGACAACCAAACAGAATCTGGACTGATCATGGAGCAGAATTTTTTAATAAAAAATTTAAACAGTTTTTAGAGCAAAATAACATTAAAAAATTTGTTACAGGAAATGAGGGAAAAAACGTCATCGTTGAAAGATTTAATCGCACGCTCAACGAAAAAATCCACAAGTATTTGACAGCTAAAAATATGAGTAAATATATTTACAATTTACAAAAAATTGTTGACGAGTATAATAACACGAAACACAGATCCATTTCGCTAGGCAAAAGGAAAATGTCGCCAAACGACGCGATTGCAAATCCAATATTAGCAAACGAAAATATGTACCGCAGGCATAAATTTAAAGTTGGTGATAAAGTTAGAATTTCTCTGACGAAAAAAAACATTTGAGAAACGATATACTCATAACTGGAGTGAAGAAGTATTTGTTGTTGATAAAGTACTTTGAAAAATACCAGTTACATACTCGTTGAAAGATTTATTAGGTGAGACTATAACTGGCAGTTTTTACGAGTAAGAACTTCAGAAAACAGAACAAGATATATTTATTATTGAAAAGTTATTAAAAAGCGCGGCAACAAAAGTTTAGTTAAACGGCGAGGGTATGGCGATAAATTTAATAGCTGGGCACCAACTAAGTCGATCGAATAATGTTCTTATAAATTTCTTCGTATTTTATTAATACTGATTTACATTTTACTGGTTTACATAGAGAAATTAAATGTAATTTTCTTGCATCATCAACTGGCATTAAATTAAATATTTTAACAAAAATAAAATCGTATTTTATATTTCTTTGTTGTGCAGTTATTTTTACGTTTAAAAAAGGTTTTATAAGCTGCCAAAATATTTGATGCTCTGTGATAGTAAAATTAAATTTTATTATTTTTTAGCAGTATGGTACTTAACATCATATCGTCCAGTTGTTGGTCTGCTTAAATTTTTTTTTTACTAACAACAACATCATCTTCTTCGTCGTCATAGTTATGCAAAATATCATTTTCAGTATAACCAGCAAATCTGTCATTAGTAATATTTTCTAATGTAAAATTTGAAACTGAAACAAAATCTCCCGAATATAGTTTAGCCAGTCTCTCAATTAAGTTCATTATTATAATGATCTTTTATCTAATTAATAAATAATAAGATGTTCGGAGAAATAAAATGTCATCAAAGAGTTAATATATTAAATCACAAAGAATTAGCTGAGGCAATTCGAAATTGTTTGTTGGGAAACAGTTTTTATTTTGTTGATGTTATGATAACATTAGGCGAATCTGACAAATTTTTATTAACAGTAGCAGAAAAATAAAACGTAATACAAATAAAATGATGATATTGCGATTTAATCGAGATGATATTATGGAATTTAGTCATAATTGTCTTACTCGAAATGATCTAGAAAATATTAGTTATCGTATTTAAAACTAAATCTATCAAATGTCAACATTGACGTTGCTGATTTAGTTACATTATCAGCTAAAACTTTTACTGCACGTTTGTTAATTTTATGATATTTTGCAGCAGATGTTATTGATTTAAATTTTATTTCTTCAAAAGTTTCGAGATTTATTGAAATAACTGATTTTGTATTTTTAAAATTAGAACCATCAGAACCAGCTCCACGTCGACTATTTTCTTTTGATGTAACTAAATCTTGGTTTTCAATCCTATTATCAGTTTTAATGTTGTTGATGTGATCAATAACTAAACCATTAGGTATCGGTCCGTTAAATGTTTCATAAACAAACCTATGCGATTGATAACCAACAAAATCTGTTTTAGTTCCACGTACCATTACGTGTAAATAACCATTTTTATTCAAATTTCCAACAACTTTTTTTTTGTTCTTATATGTCGAATAATTCCTTGGTCATTTGTCTCATATAGATCAAATACTGAATTAGGTTGAAATTCATTTTGTAATGCTAAATTTTCAATATTATCATCAGCAATTGCGCTATTTACTCTGTATACTCGTTGTCCTTCTGGAATATCGTTGCAAAACAAAGTATAAATAAACTCTTTTCTAAACATTTTAGTCCTTTCTGCATTATCGCCTTTTACTGAAATTATCATTCCAGCTGGTGTTGATATGCCAACAGATTTTTAAGATTTTATATTAATAACGGAACCTAACATATTTGCTGCATATAAATTGTACTTTGGGTGTACATGATAAAATTCTTGCTCTTCCGCTGTCAGTCTCAGATATCTCAAAATTTCTGTCGTTATACTATAAGGATTTTCATATCTCTAATTAAAAAAATTCAATTAAATATAAAATATTACTATATATATATATATAATGTTAAAATTGCGAGATATTGCTAAAAAGAACATTATCAAAACAGAAAAAATTGCTTCAGCATTTTCAGGTTATGATAATAGTTACAAACTTGATGATCAAAATATTTTAGCAAATTTTAATTCCACAAGTTTATTTCATCTTTTGTAACCTGTTATAGCTCAAGAACTTGCGGCTTATAAAAGTATCAAACTTATAGTCCAATAGCATACGATTTTATCAAAGTTACACGCAGCTGAGGATGTACTTGATGCAATTTTTGAAAGAAAAAGTTTTGACAGCGAAATTTCGGAACCATATTTAACAGCTAAATAGAGAAAAATATTAACTGGAACAGACATTGCCATGGTCGCCGATGAAATACATCAAGAAATAAACAAAAAATTAGAAGAATTTACTGCATCAGGATCGGGGTTGGAAATTTGAAATGATAAAAGAAGTTTTATTTCACACAGCAAAATATAACGTACTTCGCGGTAGTTTGTACGTCGATGTCCCTCAAAAAATTAAAAACAAAAGATGCTGTATAAATGTCAAAAACAATGGTGACAAATGTTTTCAATGGTCAATTTTATCTGCCAAACATCCTCAGTGTGATCACCCCGGCAGAATTGAAAAGTATTTGCCATACAAAGACGAAATAAAGTTTTTAGGAATAACTTTTCCAGTAGCAGAAAATCATATAGCAAAGTTTGAAAAACAAAACAGTATCTCAGTAAATGTTTTCGGATTAGATAAGCGAGAAAACGTTTACCCGAGATATATCTCAGAAAATACTACACAAAATACAATAAATTTATTATTTTATCAGGGACATTATTGTTGGATAAAAAACTTTAACGGCCTAGTTGGCAGACAGTATAGTAAAAATAAAAATAAAAAATATTTCTGTTATAA